>NW_004624746.1:23873214-23978196 GCF_000247695.1 Heterocephalus glaber | reverse complement strand
TATATGCCATTCTTTTTAGCTAAGCTGTTTATCATTTCTATTCAGGTTACTCCAGGGATTTTTGTTTTTTTGGCTTTGTCAGCTCTACACATAGAAGCCATGTCTCCAGTGCGATTTGAAGAAGGTACATAAAACTGCAGGTGGGACCAATCGATATTGTCAGAATTGCTGATGCCTGGGGTTATGGGCACTGATTTCAGTAAGAAAGGCACAATTGCATCTCTGGACAAAGTCACTACAACTGCTCAGTAGTCTGTTGGCACTTGCTGCACAAAAATATGCTTTAATATATAGGGTTTTCTTTTTTATATTTCAGTTTCCTATTCACTAGAATTAAAAGTGAGGTATACCAGAGCTAATTTAGAAGAAAATTCAGGCAAAAGGAAAAGTAGTCATATTTATATGTAGTATTTCTCATAAAGACATAAATATGAAATCAAGTAACGTCTGGAGAGGAAGCGCAGATGAATAAAGCCACTCTTGATTAGTTTTATAAAAAATTATTTTGACACCTTCCAATAATCATTTTAACCTCAGGTGTATCTACTTATGTTTTCAACAATGTAGCCTATCGTTGTGCCCAAATATAAAGATGATACAGACATAGCTATACAGCCAATTCAATTACTTAAGACTTCTCTTAGTCCTGATATCAATCAGGACGAAGGTAAGAAATCTGCACATTTACTACTGAATATCTAGTTTTATAGAAGTTTGTCTCCAAATTTAATATAAAGAAGTTTGTTTGTAATTCCTTTCAAGCCTAATACCCCCTAAACCAACTGTGTATTTATGACTCAGCTATCAAATAATAAATCTATTTTTCTAAGGCCATTGCCACTATCTTGACTCCAGAGAGAAATGGTCCTCCTATGGTTAATGATCTTTAAAATGATGCATGGCATTTGGGGTGTGTATGTGCACATATTTGCACACATGAGTGTGTGTATGTTTGTGTGTTGGAGGACACAAGAAAGGAAGGTCCGTTTTGAAAAAAAATTAAATATCGACTTTGAATTTAGAAAAGCCTGAATTCTCCTCATTGTGAACTTGATAGTACACAGCTTTTGATACACAGATAAAAACCTAAAACCTCAATTTTCATCCAGTTGTCTATCACCAAGTAGCTCAAAAAATTTATCCCTTTCCAAGCCTCATCTGTAGTACTGAAATACATAGTTGTATCTAAATTGTACAGTTATTGTGAGAAAAGAGAGCTTTTCCAAATAAATCATTTAGCATTATGCATTTAAGCTGTCAACGAATAATTGCTCAGAATGTCTGCTTAATTTTCTTCTTCCTTCTTTCCTTGTTTCCTCTCTCCCTCACTCCCTCACTCCCTCCCTTCCTTCTTTCTTTCCTTCCTTCCCTCTTTCCTTCCTTTCTTCTTTTTGCTAGGGATTGAACCCATGATCTTGCACATCCAAAGCCTGTGCATTCCATGGAACAGCACCCCTAGCCCTCCACTGTTTCTCAGCAGACAGTACAGTTGACCCTATAATGAATAGTCTGGTCCCTAAAAAGCTACATGGAGGTTCTATCCATGTTAAGATGCACTGAATTAACACTGAGGTTTTTTGTTTGCTTTGTTTTGTTATCAAATCTCAGTGTTGAATTATGAAACCAACAAATAAGCATGCTTAGCACATCAGAAAAGCCGGTTGGAAATGTTTCCAGAAAGCTAACAGGAACTTATTAACCCATCTCATTTTTTTCATGACATTACTGATTAAACTGCAACTGCATGGCAGTATTATCCAGGCAACTGAGACCTCTGGAGGGACAAAGTGTGGAGCTCCATCCCAGGTCAGGAAACAGATACAATCGAATGGAAAACCCCTTTGAGGTTGTTTCCTTCATATTCTCTTGCATTTTCTCATTAGAGGTAACCTATCTCTGGGAAACTATCCTAGGTATGGTATTAGGTAATTAGTCATAAAGATTCTCTGTGTTGTACCTATAACCTGGAGGAGGAAAAGGCCATAGTAAGAAAATTACTTTTAAGGAGCATACATAAAACCATTATACTTTGACTTTGGAAGAATTAAAATGCAATCATAGCTAATAGATAATTATAGTACCATTAAGGTAATGAGTTAATTACTATATTAATTGGAAGGTTAATGGAACTCCAATACGGACTTTGAAAGCCTCCACTTAAATAACAGAGAAATAATATACTGCACTGAGAATTTTCTCCAGATAATGTATTTGTACAAAAATCCATTTTGTTTCCTTCCAGGAATAATTTCTGATTCAATATTTACTCCCCTTCAACCAATGTCTTGGAAATATTTTAAGTAATTATAGGAGACATCAAAAATATATGATTACTAAGAATTTTTTAAAACTAAACATGTAATTTGAGATGTGACATTAGGTTTATTTCAACTTGATTTTTATTTATCACAAGATATAATTAATGTGAATATGATACATTTCTCTTAACCCTTGTTTTTTGCATTTCCTTCGAAGTTGGATCTCTCTCGGTTCACTATGAAAAAGGCATTCCAATACCTGCTAACATTCGTATTTCTCTTTTCAGTTTGTTCACCAGACACTGAGACTGTGAACAAATAAATACTGGAAGAACTCTTTGCTGACAGTCAGTGTGATTAGTATAATGACTATGGGCTTAGTATTTGCAGATTCTACATTCCAACATAATCTTCACTTGTGGGAATTTAGAAAAGTCACTACTGTCAGGAACTACTCTCTTCATCTACAGAATAATATCTGAGGCTAATGTTAACGGGGCCTCCACTATAATTACTAGCCATTAAAGGTTGTATATTCCTAAGAAGAAAAGACTTGACTTTGTAAGAAGACAGAGAACTAATGAATCCTTCCAAGTTTCCTTTATGATAGCACAGAAACATGAAAAAACATCCCCAATCTCGATTTTAATCAATGAGATTTCTAAAGGAGAAAGAAAAAAATGTTACTATAATATTTCATTACCCTGTGTCATATAACAATTTTAGGCTTCATCTACGTTCCTTGTTCCTGGCTTAGAGCTTCGAAATTCCTTGAATTTCTTGAAGAATATCTTTGTCATCAAAATAAGGGGGCTCTTCTGAGAGACACTAGCCAACTTCAGGATGAGGGCTGGTTGACAGAACAACCAAGCAAGTGATTAGCAGGTTGGAACTTTTTGCTCCATGCCACATCCTCAGTCTCTGGTGAGGAGAAAAATACTGGAGATTGAGTTCAACCATGTGACCACCAATTCAATCCAGTACCCAATGTAATAAAACCTCAATTAAGAACCCTGGGTGAGGTTCAGGGAGCTTGTGAGATGATGAACATACCAATGTACCTGGATGGTGGCAGTCTAACTCTGCAAGGATGGTAGCTCCTATACCAGGATCCTTCCAGACCTTGTCACCTGCAATGAACTAAATGTTTGTGTCTCCCTGTGATACTGTGACACTAAGCAATATATACTTGATCATATTCATTGATAGAACAGATCTTAGGGGTGATAGAAGCAGCTTTTGTTTTAATATTTAAACTTTCCTTGTGGTTTCTACTAGTTTTTATAAGTCTTGGAATATCCTGAGTGACAGAAATAAGATGAATGGCTTTTATTATTCAAATGAAGTCCCTTTCAAGCATGATTCTGAGTTTATTCTGAGGAAGTGGTTATTTTTAGCTACCCTAAGTAGCTAGGTACCCTTGGTACCCTAGGTAGCTTTAGAGGAACCAATCATGTTATGAGAAGGTTGAAATTTTCTGCTCTACTACTCATCTCAACATTTGGGGAAGTAAGAGGGAGTGGATACTTAGTCAATCATGAATGGCCAGTGACTACATAATGCAACCTTCATAAAAACACTAATGGAAGGAGTTCGGAGAGTGTCTGAACTGACTAATTCATTCATATGCCAGAAGCATGGTGCACTCGAACTCTGTGGGTCCAGAAGTGCCTGTCCTCTCCATGCTTTCAGACTGCTTCATCTGGATGTCCATTTATATCCTTTATAGTAAATTTGTTAGTGTAAGCAAAATGCTTTTTCTTGAGTTTTAGCACATAATTGGACTTGGGGGAGGAAAACAGGGGAACTCACAATTTACAGACAGTTGCTCAGAAGCACTGGAGGCCCAGGACTTGCAACTGGTCTCCAAAGTAGGTAATAGTTTCATGGGCCTGAGTCCTCAACTTGTAGGGAATGATGTAAACTACTGGTAATTAATGTCATTATTGAATTAAGTAGTAGGACACCAGCTGGTGTTAGAAAACTGCCATGAAAAAAATCCCCCAAACATTTACTGTCATAAATATTCTGTGAGTAGAAACCTATCAAAGTAGTAATATCAAGTTCATATGATGAAACCCTAATCACAATATGGCAGGATTTGGAGGTGGGGGATTTTTGGATTTATTTAGGTCATGAAGCTGGAGCCCTCATGAATAGGATTAGTGTCCATATAAAAAGAAGCCAGAGAGTTAGCTAGCTCTTTTTCTACTTTGTGAGATTATAATGAGTACTCAGTTCGGCAAACCAGGATATGAGCCCTAACATATACCCAGTTCTGCTAGCACTTTGATCTTAGACTTCATACTCTCCAAAACAGTAAGAAATAGATGCTTGTTTTTTAAGCCACATACTCTATGGTACTCTATTTAGCAACCTAAAATGATTATGTTCTTATTGATAAAAATCTAAAAATATGGAAGCTTACTTTGACTTGAAGAGCTTTGACATGAATGCCTGAAAGAAGCCAAAATTTCCAGGAAGTGAATCTCATAGGCAATTTCAGGAAAGGCTGAGAATGAAAAAAGACATATTTTGTCTTTTTAGAAAATAGGTAAGTCATCATGTAAGAATATTGGTAGATGTATGTATTGCTAGATGTATTAAAAGTCATTCTGAGGCCAGGGATTTAGCTCAGTGGTTTCACCTCCTGCTGTGCAGGGCCAAGGACCCAAGTTCGATCCCTGGTACCAAAAAAAAAAAAGGTCATTCTGGTGAGATTTCAGACAGGGATAAGAAGCATGGTATTGGAAAATGGAAAAAAGTGATACTTACTGTAATATGGCAAAGAAAATATCTTAACTATGTTTACCTTCAAGTGTTGTGCAACACAGAACTACCAAGCAATAAAAATAATCTGAAGCCAAGTGTTGAAAAAGCAGTTGCTTCCTCCTGACTGCTTATAATATAGTAAGAGAGGAAAGAAATGAGTTAGAGGGAATTATTTTTAAACAAGGAATTAGACTTTAAGATCTAGAAACTTTTATTCTATGTATATTGAAAAAAGTGAGAAAATGTGTTCAGAAGAGAATATTACGGTGATCAAGTAACTGATGATTAGGGAGTTCAGTATGTATGTGAACTATGGACTTAAATTTTTATCCTAATACAAAAAATGATGGATTGAACTGAAGGAAAAGGAGATAAGAAGGAATGAAGAAAGAGTTTGTTGGACTTCCTGGATTTTGCAGAACAGAACCACAAAGTTCTAAACATCTGCTCTATAAAACAAGGGAAGAATGATCTGGAAGATGATTTTGAAATCAGCAGGGCTTCCTCCAAGTTTGGGAAAGAGGGTTGGTAATTATTTTGTTTTCAATGGGCTACATGACCTGTCCCCAAAGTGTGGCGTAAAGCTATCCAAAGCTGTGGGGTTTCACTCCTGCCTGGAAGAACACAATGGGCGGAACCTCTGCTAGCAGAGATAGCAAGGTGAGACCACTGCTCCAATGGATATAGATGGTGGCATCACCAGGGCAGGCACCTGGAGGAGTCAATCTTGAAGCCGAAAAGGATGATTCTCAAGCCTAAAAGACTCAAAGAGTCTGTCCTCCTAAATCCTGGACTTGGTTGTCACTCATCCCCCATCTTTCTTCTCTACTTCTCCCTTTTGGAATAGAAATGTTTATCATATGCACATTCTACCACTGAATTTGGAAACGCATACATGGTTTCACAGATTCACAGTTGGACACAGGAATATTTCTCAGGATAATCTATACATTGAGTGTCGTCCACATCTGATTTAGATGATATTTTGATAACACTTTGGACTTTAGGCTTTGGAGCTGATGTCTGAATGAGGTAAGACTTTGGGGGCTAGAATGATGAAATGAATGTGTTTTGTGTGTGAGGACAGAAATTTGGGGAGATCTAGAGTTGAATACAATAAACTCAATGTCCGTGTCCCCAAAATTTGTACATGGAGGCCCTATCCCAACATGATGGTTTAGAAGTAGAGCCTCTGGGGTATAATTAGGATTCATGCCCTTATGAGAAGAGACTGGAGAGTTGGCTTGCTTTTTTTCTGCTACCTGAGAAGCTGACTGAAAATCAGGTAGTAAGCCTTCAGTAGACACTCGATCTTGCAGCACCTCCACCTTAGATTTCCTAGTCTCTAGGATTGTGAGAAACAGATGTTTTTCTTTGAGTAACCCCACATGTAGTACTGTTACAGTAGCCCACACTAATACACTGTCCATGTACCTCTTATTCAGCTTCTTCAGTTGTTTCTTTTATTATAAAATGCTAATTGTTAAATATAACACCTTCCTTGATTCTGTGAGTCATTTTAGTGAATTATGGAAACTGAAGTTTGGTTGTAGGAATACTAGAATTTATAGCTATGCTGGGCAATTAAACTTCTGAAAAAGCAGGTTTTTAATTTTTTATTTTGTTTTTGTTGTCATTGTTTTTGTTTTGTTGTGTTTTGTTTAAGACAGGGTCTTATTATGTAGTTTAGGCTGGCCTTGAACTCACTATGTAGCCCTGCCTGGCCTCAAACACACGATGATTCTCCTGCTTCGGCCTTCGCAGTGCTCAGATTACAGGCATACATACACCAACATTCTCAGCTTGCAGAAGCAGTCAAACACGAATACTAAAACTATCACCAAATTGTAAGCATTTTCCATAGTTGATTTCAATGTTATTAGTGATTTTTAGATGGCACCCTTTAGCTTAGAATTGAATAATTAGCCCTTTATGAATCCTGCTAACTCAAAATTAAAGACAATTGATTTTCAGTTTAAAGCTTCTTAAAACATGTCAGTGTCCTCTTGTAGTTCCTTTTTCCTAAGATATCACAATGCTTTAGACATACTAATGATTCCTCAAAGCTTTTTTTGCCAGGTGAAATTTTTCTTCAGTTTTATAAAGGTAATGTTAGAGAAAAATCAGTAGTTAATTTAATATTCATAGTTACAGGGTTGAGCAGCCATAGGAAACTTGAGAAAGTATCGCAATTTAGATAATACTTTCCAAACAAAGACACAGAACAAAAAAAGCTTTTCATGACCTCAGATTCTGTGGACCACCCTTCCTATACAATGCCACTGCAAGATCAAACCTGTCTACTGATCAGTTGCTTTTATCCAAGATAGAGATGCTGTCATCAGGTATATGAAGAAGAGAGACTGACAGTGTGTGTGGGGGGGGTCTCTTCCTAAGCAGAGAGAAATGCAGTATACGAGATGATGGAACACTGAAAGTCACAAGAAGCTATTCAGGTAGAAAATGTCCCTGTAATAGTCTTTCCTATTCCAAGAATATCTGGAATGCTAAGTATACACATGTAGTGCTGATGTTAGTAAATTGTCTTTACTGACACAATCCAACTCCACAATTCAATGCTTTTCTTCCACTTTTTATTTTCATCAGGGGAGAAGGAAAAAGTGATCTGTTTGGAGATTACTGGAGAAATATTTGATATAAACTTTAGGTATTGTGAATGTAGTATTGCTTTCAAGATCCCTGCCCCTCAAGTTTCTCTGATATCTTTCTGACTATTATCGCCAATTTCTTCTGCATTTTGGGCTCTGTGATTTCTCACACTGAATAAGCTCCTAAATATGGGCACCAAGAGGTTTGACAATCTTTCTGGAAGTCAGACCCCGGGAAATAAATTGGAAGGCAATTCTCCTCCCACTATTCTGCAAGCAGCAGTCGAGCCTGTTTTCTCTCATTTTTCAACACCTCCAAGAAACTAAAGAAAGAGAGGTGGCCCAGAGAACCCTCACTGACACAGGCAGCATGAGAAAGACACGAAGATAATGGTTTCTGTCACGGAAAAGAACAGGCTGCGAAGACTTTTCTGCAGGAGTTATAAAAGTGAGGCCAACACACTCTGTGTGAGCTCTGCCACTTGCCTCTGCCACTGAGATGCAGAGAAGCTCATGAATACTTACTTTGCAGCAAGTGCTGCCGCTGCCAAGCTCCACAGAGAGATGATGGCACACTTGTCTTCACACACCCTCAGGTAATGGCACAACAGGAAAGATGTCCTTGCATACACTGGACCTGAATCTGCCCCCGACCCTGCCAGGCACACAGGGTCAATATCCATGCCAGAAAGTTCATTCCCTGCTCTGGACTTTTACTGTAGTTTCTATCATTGATGTTTTTAAATTTTAATTTCTTCTGCCTAGCTGTATTATATGCTTGTTAGCTGATTTAAATGCATTCAATAAAGTAGTTTATTTCTAATTATCAGTAAGAGCGAGTTCTAATAATGCAAGTCCTGATCATTTCCTTCTCTGACCCACTGTACTCAGTTTCCTCTCCTGCACCATCAGAGCTCTCTTGAGTTTGCCAGACCTCTGATCTCATAGTCACTTCTTGTTGCTGCTTTTTCATTTCTTCAGCAGATTTGGCAAAAATATATATATAAGCTTAATTTCAGACCCTTGACTCACCTTCTAGAATGCAATTATTTACTTAGGATTGGTAAGCTCCTGGCTATATCAGTGGTTCAACACCTTCCGATTTGTTAGAAATGAAAAGGTCTCACCTCACTCCTAAAGAATTACCTAAGAGCCTCTGGAGACAGGGCATAACAATCTGGCTTTTTAACAACTCTTCAGGTGATAATGGTGAAAACCAATAAGCTATACAAATTCTCCTAATTTAATCAACCTTAGATCATGAATGCAATACATTATTAGCAACTTAGCATGAGCCCTTTCTTACAGGGGCATTTAGACAAGAATGAATTCTGGTGGACACCGGTAACTTGGGGTAACTATAATCATAAGCAAAAGAATAAGCATATAAAATGATCTTGAACTAGAAACTATATACATTATGGTAAGTAGAAATGATGGCATAAATCCAACAAGCTTATATTTATCTTAAGGAAATACATATTCCTATTTTGGGGTTGGAAATAAAAGGACATTAAAGGGGAAGGGTAAAAAAATAAAGAGAAAGGAAGGAAGGAAGAAAGGAAAGAAAGAAGAAAGGAAGGGAAGGAAGTAGGGGGAGCAGAAACATTAACCGAAGTTGATTTAGTAAGTCACATGGTTGATTTGGCTGATTTCAAGAACCATCTCTTATGAAAAAAGGTAAAGACTTTCCAACTGTTTTAAGGCAAGGCAGCAGCACTTCAAAGGTGTTAGCTGGTGTAAAGATTCAGCCTATTTCCTGATGACCCAAACTTTAAATTAAGATTGATGGCTTTGAATTACAAAAACAAAAAAAAAGGTAATTTCCAGTATATTCCAAAGGAAGTCGCATCTCACTCAAGAAGGAACCAATTGCTTCCTATGGTTAAGAGTGATCTTGAAGGACAGTTAAGAACATTCATGGATGTCTCAGGAAGTACTTAGAAACAAGAGCACGGCAAGTATTCTATTAGAGTTTTCGGTCAAACTTCATTGTCTGAGGAAACGATATTAAATGTAAAAAATATAGAAAATATTCCATAGAAAATAGTAATTTCATTAGAGATTTATATTCATGAAAAAGTGCTAACCCAAATATGTTTCAAGGCTTCATAATTGCAAAACAGGAGTTTCAAAGTGTCTGATGCTGATAAATTCACTTTTTTACGGTGTTTATTTATATTTGCACACAGAGCATGTCAGTACAGTCAGAAGAATCCAAAACCTGAATAACTTAAAAGAACTACTGCTCCAAGAAATAGCTGGATGGATGGTAGCAGAAGACAATGTCAAGACAAATAAATGCATGAAGAAAGAGATGCAAGGGAAGGAAGTAAGAAGATGACTGCCGTGAGCATAAAGGCTCTCATTCCTGACCTCTCACCACGATTATATCCCAGTTAGTAGCTGTGTATTTACTTGGATCAGTTGGCATCAAAGTATCACCCAGCGCATCTATAAACAGGGCACTGCCATGGTTCGCACCAATGTCTGAGTCTAAGAGTTAGTGATCCAAAGAGACAACAGTAAACAGGAATTTAGATTTCACTGGAATATTCTCTAATCACCTCAAAACAGACTACATCTCAAATCTTTTCCATCTGCCATCATCAGTGCTGCAACAAAGAAAGCAACAGATTCCCTCTTCCGGGGTAAGAGAAGCTGGACTTTCTTAGATGGGCTCTTGTGATAAGCCAACTTGGATTTTGGAGATCAAAGAAATTTGACCAAAGCTCAAATCTTGTGCCATTGAGAAAAATCCCTTGCCAATTTTACCCATATCTTGGTCATCTACAAAAGGGGATAATTCCTTACACAAGAGTTAATGAGTAAAATTCATTTATTAGCATGTGGCTAAAGTAAACACCTCGAAAGAGAGTGAAACTGTGGGTTCTTCTGGCTTTTAGAGCTGGATCCAAAGTCTGTCTGGTTATAAAATACTATCTTACCAATGTATTAGAGTGGATGGACTGAATGTTTCTAATTTACAAGAATTCTCAGATGAGATTAATATCTGTGCATTTACACATACTGAAATACATTACTGTCCAGAAAACTGAATCCTGCCTTCTGTGGATAACTTGTTTTAAGTAGCATAGTTATGGCCCAAGTGGGGTTTGATGGGAAAAATGTAGGGTTTTGGGGCTGGATGTTTTATGTGTTCTTATTAAGTTTCATAATACAGTACCTAGGGGCCGATTATTTAGCTCAGTGGTTTTGACACCTGCCTCACAAGCGCAAGGTCCCGAGTTCAATCCCCGGTACCCAAAATAAAAAATAAATAATAAAGTACCTGGCTAAGAAACCTCAGTTTCACTGCTTCTGAATAGAATTTTCCTTGAAATGAGACAGAGATGTTAGTATTGCACTGTCTGTGGCACTCTCCTCCCAGTATGGTCTTTGACTAGGTAATGTCTGTCTTGCTATCCTTGATATTTCTTTTATTTTATTCCCTTCCTAAGTAATGCACCTATGATTAATATAGGCTTACTTAAAAGACAATACTTGGGGCCAGGGATTTAGCTCAGTGGTTCAGCTGCCTGCCTTGCAAGCTCAAGGACCTGAGTTCAATCCCAGGTAGCAAAAAAAAAAAAAAAAAAAAAAAAAAAAAAGACAATGCTATATCACTTATTAATTCAAAAAGTAAAATTCGAAATAAGGTAGGTCTAGTTTCATATTTCAGCTTTGCTCACTCCAAATTTGTAACATTTGTAAAAATGACAATGTCTGAGTTTCTTGTATATAAATTCCTTGAATAGCCATGCTAATATAGGTTTATTTATTGTAATAAGTGAAATAGTGTTTGGCCTCTACTTTGTTATTATGATTGCCTGAAGCTAATGGATTAGTAAACTAGGGTTTAAAAATGTCAAAAGAGTTTGAATACTACTAACTACATGATTCAGATTTCAAACAGAGGTACAGTGACTCCAAAGCTTATCCACTTAAGTACTACTCCATGGGGAAACTGGCAGGCTGTGGCATGGCACCTCTTAAAGCAGAGAATAGTGTTGATGCCACAGACCCATCCGAAGTCTGTGGGCTTTGTGTAGTAAGAGATATGCTGAGGACCTGAGTGTTTTCACACCAGATTTCTTCATGTATACTACTTTGGTTCTACTAAAATTAGGTTGCCATATTTGGGAAAAGTCACTTCTACTTGTAATGAGAAGAAATCATCTGTTTGTGGTGTTTGAGAGACTCCTTTCAGCCATTTTCAGATTAACACTGACACTAGTAAATGACTTAGAATTTCTCCCATTTTGCTGTTCCTCAAGCCTTTCTCGGCCACCTCGGTCAGTTCTCCATCCCATCCCAGAAGTGTATTCCATACAGGAGAGGCCCTCAGGTATGTGGTACTCAGTGTACTTATGACATAGAGCATATCATACACCTGTAATGCATAATTCCAATTCACAAAAAACAGTCTGGCCACAAACAAACCCATCTCTTCCTTTCATGTTGCAAGGGTACCTTTCTTTCTGTCGTTAGCTTATATCCCCTTTTTCTTGGTCTTCACTTTTCCAGAAGCCCCTTCAATACAGGGAATCTTATGTGTATTAACAAAGACTCGCACCTTGCCTGTCTTGATTTTGCCCTGTTGCTACTCCCCTCTAACAATCAATTCCTAAGTTGCTCACCACTGAATTTTTTGGGCTATTTAAAATATTGTTCAATGACCAGATGCCTGTATTTGCACACAGTTACGACTTTTGAAAGGGCTGTATGAAAGCAACAAACATAAAATAAATTTGAAAGAATGGGCAGACCTGGTGTACTTGCCTATAATCCTAGCACTTTGGAAGGCTGAGGCAAGAGGACTGACTGCACACTGAACCTCCACTGGGGCAACTTAGCAACTTATCTCAAAAAAGCCAAAAACAAAAATAGAACCCCAACAAACAAACAAACAAACAATCCTGCGGATGTAGCTCAGTGTAAAGGTCCTTAAAACCATAAAAATTAAAAACCGGGGGTTGGGATGGGCATCACCTCAAAAACAATCTAAAATTCAAAGTCTCATTTACTTTCTCCTCTCCCCAGAAATTGCTCTTTTTCTCATCAATTCAGTTTTTTTTCCATGCTGCAAAGCTCTCTCTTATTATGCAACATATTCTGTTCATTTTTCAATTTTGATCATCTATTGTACAGTGCAACCAGAGGACACAAAGATGAAAACACTGATAACTGCAGTTATTATAGATTCCTTTTCCTTTACTGCTTTGAAATCCAATTAGACAACCACTAATTCTTCATGCATAGTATTTCCTTATCAACATTTATCTTTTGTTTGTTTTTTAAATTTTAATTTATATCCAGTGTTGCTGGGGCTAATTTCAGGGCTTCATTTTTCCATTTAACCTTACAATAAACTTTGCTTAGTTTCAGTGCTAGAAATGAAGCTTGAACCTGAGAGAGACAGAGAGAGGCAACGAGGTTATATCCTACAATAGGGGCCCACGTTCCTTTGTCCCTCATGAAAACACCTCAGAGCTACCATCAACTACAGGATACATCTGAAATTCTCTTGTAACATAAAAGTAATATTTCATACACTTCACTCATTCAGTTTTATGTTTTTTTTCTTGTTGTTGGTTTTACCTTCAAAGTTTTCAGCTTTTCATCCTTAAGCTTTCTTAAACCAGTAATAACTTTTCTAATGCCCCTTTACTAAAATCCTGTCCTTTCATTTTCTCCAATTTTTGATTTTTAAAAAATTTAAACAGCCATTGAAGTTCAAACAATAATCCAAAAGACTACCACGGTGACTTTAAACTCTCCCTCCTAACACACATTCACTCCCGGGAACACAGGTACATAAGATCCATTTGGTATCCAGTGATAGTCGTCTTGACATTTCATCCTTCTGTATTTCAACATTTATGTCATAAAAACAAGGGCGTTACCTTATTAGGACATTTGTTAACCCAATTTTGATTTAGTTACTGCTCTAGTAAGCAGTTCTTATTTACAATGAAAGCTTGCCACCTCAGGTACCTTCCCATGTGTCTTAACCCTTTCCCCACTGCAGGGCTTACCTGAGCAAATGCACTTGGAAGCACAGGCAAGACACGACCACCAGAAAGCTCCTTTCTTCAGGTAAGTATCCCAGCCCCTTGTCTTTCCTTCATTTCTGACATATTCTATGCAGCCCCTCAGAGCATTCTTAGAGGAAAAAAATCCCAGATGTCTACAGTAAATAGCTCCATTAAAGCGGCACCTTTTATAGGACCAATGTCCCCTTCTCCTCTCTCTCTCTCTTCTTCTCCTTCTCCTTCTCCTCCTTCTTCTCCCCCCTCCCCTTCTCCCCCCAACTTCTCTTCCCAGGAACACCTTCAAATTATCTAACATCAGTTGTTTTTTCAGGCCCTCATTTTGGGAGGATCTGATCTAAGACCACACTCAATAATTAGCAATTTTTCAACAGTATTATTTAATGTTTGCTTATATTCAAATTTCTTTAGTTGTCCAGAAATATGATTTCCCCTAGTCCAAGACCCATTAAGGATCATAATTCTTTTTGGTTGTCTTTTAAGCTAAAAAACTGTTTCTCCGTCTTGTTTTTTTTTGTTCATGATGTTAAATTTTAATAGATTAGGTAAGTTTTCTTGCAGAATATCTCAAAATCTACATTTGTTTGATTATTTTATCCACGTGATTATTTTCAGATTAAACATTTGTAAAAGGGTACTGTATAACTCTCATTGAATTGTGTAGGAAAAATCCTTTCCCTTGATTTTTTTTTTTTAAGACAGTTTCTTGCTGGGTAGTCCAGGCTGGTCTTGAACTCACTATGTATTCCAGGCTGGCCTTGAACTCATGGCAATTCTCCTGCCTCAGCCTCCTGAGTGTTGAGATTACAGGTGTGCACCACCATGCCCAGCTTCCATTTTTGAAGATTCAGTTTTATCTGACTTCTGTATTAGAAACCCCTGATCTTACAAGTGGCCATGGCCTGAAAGTGCTACGAACTTTAAGAGCCTAAGTTTTATTTTACACAGTGTTTATACAAACTTGAGCACTCCACCAGGCTCAACAAGCCTGGGAAATTCAAGATTTTATCTTAGCTACATTTTCAGTCCCTCAAATGACTTTCAAAATGTTGATGGTTTACAATTGAATTAATTAAAATATAAATAAACTCAATACAAGTTTTTAGATGTTTAACAAGCTTCTCTCATTATATATTAATTAGTATGGTGATAATGTTTTTTCTCACTCCTTCACTTAATAATTTAGAAGAGCAAGTAAAGAAACTTCAGGCTAGTTGGGGTCATTTAACCACAAGAAACTAATAAAATGCTTTTATGCATACATACACACAAATACATACATTCCCACACATAACTGCCTATGTAGTTTTTGATACTTCCCAGGAATTGGTCTTTTTTTAAATTATGAAAAATGGTCTATTATTTCAATAACTGCATATTAAAATTTTTGACACTTTCATTTTTTAAAATGCAGCCCATTCACAACCAATCATTTGTTAAATTTGGAAACTGTTCATTTTCTTGGCAAGTTTCACTCCTTTAGAATGTATATACAATGCACATTATTGCTCTATGATTTTAAACACATCCTGCAGTGACTTGAACTGGAAATCTATGTGGTGAAGAAAGTAAATCTGCCCTACATCCTAGGTTTTTAAGTGACAGGGTATCTTATTGATCTCCCACTTTCTGCTCACCTGCATGGCCATTATGTGCCAGCCAAACATTACCTGAATTGGCAGTAGATTTCCTCCCTCAGATCTACAATAGCACCACAAAACCTGCCACTCAAAATGTCTCTACAAGGGGTTATCTATTTCAAGGTGTAAAGGAGATTGTATAGGGAAAGGAAATAAAAAAGGAAACTTCTCCTAACAGAAGCATTACTTTCTATTATAATGTTGCCGTGTCAAGCATTTAATCCTGTGGTCACTTGAGCTTTGAAAGGAATACCATACTTCAGTTCTTTCCAAAACCCTATCAATTCTAATATTTCAGAGACAACCTAGTTGAACAGGTTTTTGTGATTTTTAATCCACAGCACCAGCCATATTTTTTTCAGTCCAGCCTAGCAGAATCAGAAGATCACGCCAAAAAGCTTTTACACATTAGACCTAACAAAACTCTCACTGGTGTACGTCCATTCTTAATTATTTTTTCCTACTTCTTTTTCAACTAGCTTTTGTCTGATTTCTGGCTTTTATTCCTATGTGCCATTCAGGACTCCTTTTAAATCTAGTATCTGCTGGGCCAGGGATTTAGTTCAGTGGCACCATGCCTGCCTCGTAACCTCAAGGTCCTGAGTTCAATCCCTGGTACCAGAAATAGCAATTAGTATCTGCATCTGTTTCCTCAATGACCTCACTCTGTGCTTCCTCATCAAACCTCGGGCTTTATGTTGTTCCCTCGGGTTATCACTGACTTGTTTGTTTGCTTGTTTGTTTTGTTTTGTTTTTCTCAAAGATTTGTTCAGTTATCTGACAATGAAGAAATTGGAGACATTCTAGGCTTTTTTTTTCCAATTTGATTTGCTTTGAAGTAAGTGAAAGTCATAATTTCTATATGTATAATTATTCAGGAATACCTTTGCTTAACACAGGTTTCTTACTACTTTGTTGTACTATTAAATAGGTTTTTCTGTTATTTTTTCAGGTACTGTGCAGTATTCCTGGGATATAGGATACAGAAATACTCAAGTTTTAGTTCTCCTACATCAGGTATTCCACTATCCTCATTTCTTAGAAACACTATTGTGAATTATGTAAAGTTTGCATTTTCATCATTATATAGATTAATAAAAAGAGTATGCAACTGACTCAAGATCAAGCATCTAGGAAGTGGCTGCATAGAACCTAAAGATCAGAGTCTATCTCCAGACAACAATAATGTAAGGACAGTGTTTCTGTCTCACAATGATTTCTAGTATAGATTGACTAGTTCTGTCATATTTGGGTTCATTCTATATTCCACAATCTGTGAATGTCAAAATGCACAATGAGTTGTATGACTAAACTAGAACTTTGGTGAGGATGATTAGATTTCTTCTGAATGCTATACACTTCCAATACAGCAAATGGCTCTAGTGTTAAATGAAAATGAAATATTGAGAAACATTATATATTCTTTTCAAGAATGCTTACTTTTTCAATGTAAAACATAAGCCCACTTTTAAATATGTTGAAAATTGTGAGAAGTAATCATGAGTTCATCATGAAATTCTTGTAATCACCTTCTAGAATCACCACTTTAGGAAGATATTTGTCATCTAATTACCCAAGTTGCATCTATGAATGGCAGATGATATTATTAGTTAATAAGAAGCAATATTTTTCTTTATTTACACATTAGTTCATTTTTTTCACCATATGATGTAATGGTCTCATATTTCACACACATCCACACACACACACACACACACACACACATACAATTATGAAGTTTGCATATATTCATGTAGATAATCTCAAGGGCCTTTATCCTTTAAATAGTATCTTCCACATTTGAAGAAAGAAATATATAATGTGCTTGTCTTTATAACAGATACGTTAAATTTTCCCTTTTGACCCTTCCCCCAACAAGAAGAGGGAAAGTTAGAAAGTAGGAAACTTGAAAATTAGAAAAAATATGCTAAACAGATTTAAACTGTGTTTCATTCTAGTATATTGAGAAATCATCAATATTTTCAGTTACCATGTTCTCCTCAAATCCCTAGAGATTTACCAATGAGTTATTACTCATATTTGGGGGAACAATAAGTTATATTCAGAAATTAATGGTGAATGTAGGCAAGGTAAAGTGTTGACAAAAACAAGCAAGAAAGGACAGAACATTCAACAAGGCAAATATGCTTGAGTAAAAGAATGACTCCTCTAAATTATCCATGTCATGGTACCTGGAACCTGTGAATGTTCTTTTATGTAATAACAACATAAATAGTTTTAGACATAACTAACTTAAAGAACTTAAAATGGGGAGATTATCTTGAATCATTAATGCGACCCCTAACTATAATTACAAGTGTTTTTTTTTTTTTAAAGGCATAGAGAACTTTAATATATGAGCAAGGGAGAAGACTGGATAAAGCTGAACAGAGAGAAAATCTAAGAGCTATACCTGAATAGTGTAGCAGTCATGTGCCAGGCAGAGTCAGCAGCCACCAGAACCTAAAGGAGGCAAGGGACCGATTTTCTCCGGAACCTTCCAGGGTAAAAAAAGTGGAATGGAGGTCCTGCCTACACCTTAACTTGGGTCCAAGGTACTAATTGCAACTTCTTGTATCCGGAACTCTAAGTGAATAAATGTGTGCTATTCTGAGTCCCAACTCTGTGGTAGCATTTTACAGCAACTTCAGGAAATTCATATATAGTAGTAATACAACGTAACTTACAGTTGTTTCATTTTTATGAAAACACTGAACAAATAATATTGAGTTCATAAATGAATAACAGCTATTTGACTTTAATACTGACAAATTATCTGAGCATCATTTTATTTAAGTTTGAAATGGTGATAAAGTTGTGTCATTTCCTTTTCCCAGCCATGATGGAGAACCTTATTTATCCTTCTGTCTTAAAAACAAGAAAAGTCCAAAAACCTGTTGAAAAAATAGGATCCTAATACAAAATATGAAGAACAGCAAGGCCAACCAATTGGTAGATAATTTCAGTGGAAAAGCTAATTTGTTACAGTGTCCCAAGGAGCAGACATGGCCACACTCCGAAGGAAGCATATGGAGAAGCACTGAAATCAAGGTAGAAGAGAGAGAGAGAGAGAGAAGAGTAGCAGGCAAGAGCTGTAACTGCTGTAAACAGAAGGGACAAGAAAAGTAGGGTAGGCAAGCTTAGAGCTGGTTACATGAAATAATTTTAGAGGGTCCTAGATCATAGGAACTGTTCCTAACTGTCTGGTACCTAGCCCTTGTGAATCAGGGCAGGTGAATAGCCCAGTATAGGTGGGGGTTAGGATGTGTCCTGTGGATTGCTTGATCTGTTTCTGAAAACTCTGCCACCAAAAGGAGGACCACATTAAGCAAAGAAGAGGCAATAGAAATAGAGGTTACAATAAAACAAATGCACCCTTAAATACTTTAATATGAGAGATGATACAAATTACTGGAATCAATGCAGATGAAAACAACACCGAGATTCTACCTCCCCCCAGAAAGAATGGCTGCTATCAAGAAATCAACCAATAGCAAATGCTGGTGGGAGTGTGGGGAGAAAGGAACCCTTCTACATTGTTGGTGGGAGTGCAGACTGGTGCAACCACTGTGGAAATCCATATGGAGATACCTCAAAGAACTAGGACTAGAGGTCCCATTTGACCCAGCTATTCCCCTGCTGGGTATCTTCCCCAAAGAATTAAAAGAATCATACCACAGCAATATAAGTGCACCCATGTTTATAGCAGCACAGTTTGCAATAGCTAAAGCTTAGAAACAGCCCATGTGCCCATCAACTGGAAAGTGGATGAAGATGTATTTTTTTTATAAAATGGAGTACTACTCAGCCATAAAGAATGAGAAATTAGAGACATTTATAGCTAAATGGATGCATATTGAGGCCATACTCTTAAATGGAATAAATATGACACACATGTGTAAATGCTGAATAGTTTCTCTAGTGTGAAAAACTGAAAGTGTAAATAAGGATTAAAATGATTAAAATGAATAATTGATAATTTGAAACAGGAAGGCCCAAAGGGGTAGGAGTGGTGGGAGGGGGAGGGGAAAGGAAAGGAGGGAAAGGAAAAATTATGAGAAAAGAAAAAATATGGAAACAAAGTCTATGTAAATAGGGAAGGGTGGAGGTGGTGAAGGGCGCACAGGTAATGGGGGAAAAAAATAAGAACCAAGATACATCATGCACAGGTACAAGTACTTAATGATAAATGTAAATGTATTGTTTGCCTAAAATGCACCAATAAAAGAATTTAAGGAAAAAAATTACTGGAATCAAAAATAAAAGAGAAAACATAGCCACAAACCCACAAACATTAAAAGGATAACAAGGGAATACCATGAACAAAAGCGTACAGTAAATTCATCAATCTAGATGAAATGAAAAGTTTCTGGAAAAGTACAAAGCACCAAATGTCATTCAAGAAAAAGTAACTAAGTGCTAAGTGGATGCACATTGAGGCGATACTCTTAAGTGAAGTAAATAGGACACACGTGTAAATACCGAATAGTTTCTCTGGTGTGAGAAACTGAAAGTGTAAACAAGGACTAAATGTATAATAGGTAATGTGAAATAGGAAGAAAAGGGGCAAAGGGGAAGGAAGTGGGAGGGCTAGGGGAAAGGATAGAAGGGAATGGGATTAATATGAGAAAATGGAAAAATAGGAACAAAATCTTTGTAAATAGAGAGGACTGGAGGGGTTGAAGGGAGGGCTGGGCAAGGGTGAAAAATAAGAACCAAGAGAGACTATGGAAAGGTGCAAATTTCCAATGATGAATGTCATTATATTGTATACCTAAAATGTACCAATGATTAGAATGAATAATTGATAATGTAAAATAGGAAGAAAAGGTCCAAAGGGGTAGGGGTAGTGGGAGGGGCAGGGGAAAGGAAAGAAGGGAAAGGAAAAATGATGAGAAATGGAAAAAATGGAAATAAAGTCTTGGTAAATGGGGAAGAGTAGAGGGCCTGAAGGGAGGGTTAGGAATGGGGAAAAGATAAGAACTAAGATGCATTATGTAAAGGTACAATTCCCAATGAGAAATGTAATTGTGTTGTATACCTACAATGTACCAATAAAAGAATTTAATACAAAAAAAATTAAAACAAACAAACAAAAAAGTAACTAAGTGGAGCCAGGAGTGGTGGCACACGCCCATAATCACAGCTACTCTGGAGACTAAGGCAGGAGGATGGTAAACTCTAGCACAGCTTTGGCAATTTAAAGAGACCTTTCTCAAAATGAAAAATAGATCATAAACCTAATTGTCACTCTGAAAATTATAAGACTTTTAAAAAAGAAAACATAGGAAAAAGTAAAGGGATTGTGAGTTAGGAAAAACATTTTAAAATAAAATAAAACATGAACAATAAAAATGATATGTTAAAGTCCTGCAAATTAAATTTTTACTTCTTCAAAAGATGCTTTTAGGACAATGCACACTACAATAAGGGAAAAAATAAGTGTAGTGTATATATTTGATGAAGAACTTACATCCAGAATTCCTAACAACTCTCACAACTTAATAATAAAACAATTGATTTTTGTAATGGACAAAAGATTTGAACAGAAACTTTTCAAATGACACATGGACCCATTAAGAACAGAAAAGTATCGTTAGTCATTTGTGAAATGCAAATAAAGAGTACAATTAGATAGTAATATACATCCATTAGAAGGTCTAAAATTAAAGACAAAATCATGTTTCGACAAAGCTGTAGAGTAACTGAACATCTGCTCCACACATTGCTTATGGGAATGAAAACAATGCAAGAACTCTAGGTTGGGTGGTTGTTATATAGCTAAATATCCACTTGATATATGACCAGATATTCTACACCTAAGTAGTTATCCACGAGAAATAATCATGGGAAGACAAAAATTTATAGCAGCTTTCTTTATATTACCTAAAATCTGAATACAAATATACCAGCTAAAATCTGAATACAGTGCATATTTTCATCAACTGGTGAATAGGGCAAAATTTTGTAATATATCCACACAAAAGAATACTTCTCACAATAAAACCAAGTAACTACTGATATGTGCAACTATACAGATGAATCTCAGAGGTATTATACTAAATGTAGGAAGCCAGACACAAATATTACATACTGCATGAATCCATTTATATGAAATTCTAAAGAGGGTAAAATGATAGTGATATAAAGATCAATATTTGTCACAGCTCTAGGGGTAGTGAGAGGAACTGATTGCAAGGGAACAATATTGGATATTTTGAGATGATGGAAACAGTCTCTATATTGTTTGTTACGATAGTTCTACTATGTATACATTTGTCAAAGTTCTTATAATTTCACATGGAAAATGTTGAATTTTACTATGTATATAAATTTTACCACAATACAGTAAATTAAAACAAAGTAAAGTCTATAGTAATCCAATGAGCTGTTTGAGGTAAGAAATGGTTTGTGCATGTAAAATGTAACGCATGTCTCTGACATGAGATTGCGGTGCTAGGCAGGCATAACTGAAATTCAAAGAAAGCCTGTTCCCTAGTGACTGTTTCAAAGCATTTTCCTCCTATTCCTGTGGAAAGGAATATGATTCAGGCAAGTGTTCTCCACAGTGAGAGATTGTTTTTCAGGAGAAAGAAATCAATGTTCAATGCAGGCAACACAAATGCTTCAGACATTTGTTGATTTGAGGTTACTTGGCCAAATATTAATCTTCATTTTCATTAAAGATTTGATGTTTGGCACTGGTATTGCCAATAAATCTAATGGATTAAATTATATGGAAGAAATCACAAACTATCGATCATCATTCCAAGGCGGAGATGGAAATTACTTATACTGAGATCTGCAAGACTGTACCAAAGTCATTGACTTTAGAGGGAGTTGCACAAACAGAAAGGAAATATTCCTATTAAATGTGCAAACAATTTAACCTAGGGAATACAAGACTGTAATCAAAACTTGTATTTTCAGCACAGTGCATGAGATTTAACTGAGTTTTTTTTTCCAAAAGTAAATAAAGTAAAATAAAATAAGATGTGACAAAACATACTAAGATGTCGTTACACAAAAAGTAGCCAGAAACTTTAAACATAGGTATCTATTTTGGACCCCTTTATCTCCTGAATTGTATCTTATTAGAAATTCCAGAAGATAAACCAATTAACTTCCTGGGGAGAGAGAAAAAAAAGAAAAGGAAAGAGAAGTCAAAACTCCTCATTTGTTATTGATGCATATAATCTACATTCTGGGTAGCCTCTCTGAGCAAGTACTATTTTATCAAAAGCAGTCCTAAGAGGTTATTTCAGAAAATGATTTCTCCTCATTTGCACTTGTTTCAAAGGAGACTCCATCATCATTGTCTGAAAGACAGTTGCCCCTCAGTAACAAATGATTAGAGCTAAATGAATCCCAGAGGTTTGTCACTAATGTAGAACAAAGGGGTAAGAACAAGAACGGTGGCTGAAGATCTATTTTTCATCGCTGCATAATGTTTTGCTTCACTGATCTATCACTAAACAACAGCTGCTAGGCCAGAGGCAGAGTGCACCCCAGGAGTGACAAACACCTCTGTGAGTGACTGGGAATCTGGGCTTGCCTCAAGCCTTGCACAAAGTCACAGACTGAGGAAGGAGAACTGGTGGATTAATGTTACACGGAATCTTTTACTAAAAGATTGGCTGATGCTCTGGACACAAACATGACAGTCTGCAGGCAACCTAACTCCTCCCGTATCACCATTATCATCACCACAGATGTAACTCACCTCACCTGGAGGAAAGAGACATTCAAGGGGATAGCATTTTTAATCCATCCTCTGCTTTTTCCACAACAGTGATATTGAGGATTGCTCATTTTTTGTAAGTAATTCAGATTTGGCATCTCTTCTCCTCTTTTTGTCTCATGCTTTCACCCTAATCTGTGTCTCTCCACTCTACCCCTCCCTTGTTCTCACAACACTGACAAATATCTGCTTGCAATGTAGATTCGGCTTCACCTCTGTTATCCTAATTAATAGGGATCTCTGTGTCAATTTCCAGATGTTAGAGAATGACCTTCACATCAGTTTTCTGTGTGTAATTATTGCAAATAGCTAGAATGTTTAAAAGACTTCCAAAGTAAATTAAGAATCACAGGGAAAATGTGCATTAATTTTCTTTGAAAGAGGCAATAAAACAATGTATTTTGAGAGAGAAAATGCACATGGAGAAAAAGAAAGAAAGGAGATCTTGATTGCAGCATATATGACCATTATTTGATATGAATACTGTTTCTCTAATTTTTAGTTATTCATTGCATGGGAGGATTGATTGCTAATTCCAAGAACAGAGCCCAATGTTATTTAACAATTTTTAGGATTGTGTGTTAGAAATGTTTTTTAAGGAGAGATGTACTCTCAATTCAGTTGGAGAGAAAATAATAGTTTAAAATAATTTAAAATTAAAATGTAAGTGCCCAACAATTTACTTGTCTAGGATGATAGATTCTAGCATTAGGTCAAAACACAAGTGAAACTACTTTTTATACTTGCTTTTTTCTCATCTTCATAATATTGAAATCTGTGATTTTTGCAATATGACCACATTTACAATTTTTTAACTAAACCATAGGTCCATCTATTCTTGGCAGCAAATGCAGCAATCTCACTTTCTACAAAACTATCTTCTTAGAATCATTTACATATTCAAAGTCTCCATCTATCTATCCACCCATCTGCCCATCCATCCATCCATCCATCTGTATATTATGCATTTGTTTTGATAACAAGTCATAAAGCACTTATATGACAGATACAATATCAAAGCTCTAGAGATACTAGCTTCAAAAGGTAGTGTTCATGATTTAGTGTAAGGCTTTAACAGTAAAACAGATTTGCAAAATATTAAAACCACTACACACTAGATAAACATTGACACGCACCTATTACACACAATAGCAGCATTGAGGGCCTTCAATCTTTTTGCAGATATCAAGAAAGGTTTTCAAGTACAAGAAATATTTGTTCTCCCAATTGACAAGGGAGAACTGATTTTAGGCACAAGGAAGAGTATTAAAGGTGAGTGAGTAGGTCTCAGTTATGTTTCATCACCTTCAGCATTGCAATATATATAGAACTGATATATAGAAATAGTGGATAAAAAAGGTAAGATCATGAAGAACTTTGTAGGCCTCATTGGAGTTTTGATATTTCCAGTCAGAGTCCATTGAAAAATTGAGGGCAAAAAGAAACATTATCACTCTTCAAATGTAGAAGTCTTTCCACTGAAATCATTCCATAATTAACTTTTTAAAAATCTTGAGTATGAAACAGGAATTATATATACATATACACATATATGTGTGTGTGTGTTAAAAATACATATATAGGGGCCGGGGATTTAGCTCAGTGGTTTCACCGCCTGATGCGCAAGTGCAAGGACCTGAGTTCGATCCCCAGTACCAAAAAATACATAAATAAATAAATAAAAATATACATATATGCATGAGCTTTATATGTAACCAGGATGCAGTGATGATGATAATCATGTATATTATTTTATAGATGATTAGATGAGTAATAACTAAGAGAAAATGATCATGAATTCTTCATATGAATGAAATATCATAATCTAAGCAAATTAGTCTTAGGTTTGCTAACTCCATCTAGAAAAGTGTTAAAAAAAAATTAGCACCTCCTTCCAAAACACTCACTTGTTCTTCAGCTCTCTGATTCTTTCCTCTGTCTCAAATGCTTTCTGCCTTTCTATCACCACAAATGCCCTTTGTTATTCCTGGCTCTTCCAAAGAGAATTTCCCAATCTTAAAAGAAGAATTTTTTTTAGTACACAAACATATCAAATAAATGGATAAATCTGGGCAATATTTCCTACCATTAGGGAAATCCTACATATAAAAATGTTGTGTACATTTCCAGATAAATGAGATAATACGTGCAAAACACCCAGCATAATGATCTCTATAGTCTCTGTGAATTAGTGAATGTGTGTAATACAGCTCACACTTTTCTCAAGCAGATAACATATGGGGATGGTAATTCACATGTCTGTGTCTAAGGAAAAAGAAATGCCAGTGTTAGGACAAAGAATGAAAAAAAAATTCTGAAAAGTGCATCCCATCTGGTACTGCATATATATGTTCTATTATAGCTTTATTTTTCATTCTCTTAAATGGTTAAGAGTTTAAGTAGCCATAGTATTCGAAATTATGACCCAAGAAAAGAGACTATGGTGATTTCAAGGCTATCTGATATATTTCTTCTCATGTATCAATAATATGAAAGTTCCTGCTTACCTAGTGAACATAGCTATGTATGTTAGGAGCTTTTCCCATTCCCAGTTACAGTGGTACCTCAGTTCTTGAACGCTTCTGTTCAGCAAAATTGTGCTTCTGCGCGCAATCTCCACATCAGGCGACAAACACAAATGCAGCCATCTTCTCCAGAATCATGGAAGGAATTGTTTGTGAACCAAGGTGCCTCGGTATAGCATCAACAAGCTCCATTTTCACAAGTTCCATTAGCATATACCAGCAAGAAATTCCAGGACATAAGTCTTAGGTTATTTTACAGCAAGACTTCACGAATGGTTGGCCAAGGAAGAGTCACATTTAGCCTCTGATCTCCTAACTTCTCCTGTGTACACACACACACACACACACACACACACACACACACACACACACAGGCCAAAACAGAACTATGATAAGAGCTATCAGTATCTCAGTCCCACAGTCTAACACCAGAGAACTTTGGTTTAAAGTATGTATTAGTCTGCATTTTTCAGGCTGGGACACATTACCTAACACCCTTACAATTTAAGGGAAGAGAAGTTAAATTTGGCTTAAAGTTTCAGGGGATTCAGTTCATGGTCAGTTGACTCCATTAAGAAACACGGCAAAAGGACAGAATGGAGCAAAGCCACTTAGTTCATGGTGGCTGCAAAACAGAGTAGGGAAATAGTAACAGAGAGAAAGAAGTCAGGAACCAGACATAGACATCAAGATCATACCTCCATGACTCACTCATAAATACCCACTAATTGCCTGACTTCCAAGTCAATCAAGCTGACAAGTTTACCATTACATTCCACCATTTGTCAACCTGATACTCAAACACATCTCCTTAAACCATGCTTAATATCCTAAACACAAAAGCTCATAACTCTGCCTAACATGATACAACTATTCTACTCACAATCCCTTCCCCAAAGTATCAACAGTACAAGCACTGATAAAAAGTCCAAATCAAAGTCTTCCCTGAGATTCAAGGCAAGTCTTAGCTTTAAACCCCTGTGAAAATAAAAAGCATTCCAAGGTACAATGGCACAAAGCAAATATTCCTTTTCCTGAAAGGAGAAAATAGAGATAGAAAAAGCAAGACCAAACCCACCAAGTCAAACATTAATTCCTGTTGCTCCATATCTGTTGTACAGAGCACAAGGATGTGAGATGTGAGTTCCAAAGGGTGTGGGGAGCCCAATCCCTAAGGCCTTGCTGATTGCGGCCCACAAGGCCCCTTTTTAGGGTTGGCTCCACTCAAGGCCTGCATCTTTCTGCAGAAGATGTTGATGGCATCCCCAACTCTCTTAGGTCTCCACTGCACTTTGGGCTTCATTCCCAAAGCTTTCTGCTTTGCCCATTAAAGGACTCAATGCCTGGACTCCCAGGCCTTCCCTTAAAATCTAGTTTGAAGCTTCTGTGACCCAACAACTCTTGCATTCTGCATATCTGTAAAACCATTATCATGTGGAAGGTACCAAGTTTCTGCCAACAAGAGCAATAGCCATGCCCCCCTTGAACCATGGATGTAGTGGCCTCTGAGTGACTGGATGGCTGAGGATGTGAAAGGAGTCATGGGGAACCACTTACCTAGGTGGCTCTTTTCAAGCAGGAAGCCCACAGGCTCTCCTTTCAAATGAAATTCTTACATTTATATTGCTTTCAGCCAAAAATTGATGAGGTTACTCAATCCTGAAATGCCCTCAATGTATCTTTTTTCTTGCCTCTGCCTCAAGTATTTGGTTTCATTTTAGTGGTGTTAATCTTTTTAACAACACTTCCTTTGGCCCCCACTTTATGCATGGCTTCTTTTACAAAAAAATTGACAAGAGTATCACACACATGGCCTCTAGTCCAACTGCCAATGGTGTCCTTGTTCCCAACTGCACCCTTGTGAGCCTGGTCTTTACTGTCTATATTCCTATCAGCATTCTGATTCTCTGAGTCTCAACCAGAATCACTCATCAGCTTGTCTTTACAGCATTCTAGGACTTCTCTTGCTCATATCTACAAACCTATCTAAACTTCTCCCATGAACCTGTTCCAAAGGCTTCTAAACTACATGGTCAGGTGCAGCCACAGCATTGAGCCCACTTCTCCAGCACCAATTTTCTGTATTGTTCACTTTCTCATCATTGGTACAAAATACCTGACACCTGCAATTTAAAGGGGGAGAGATTTATTTTGTTCACAATTTCAAAAAGTTCCTTCCCCAGTTCACTAGCTTCAAGGTAGAAATGAGACACAGAAGCACCTGGTGAAGGGAAGCTTTGCAATAAGTGTCAGCCAGAAAGCAGAGAGAGGAAGAGCCAGGAATATAAATGCACTCTTCTAAGTCACACCCTCCTGGCTCAGATTTTCCTACTAGCCCCTGCCTCCCAACAGCATATTGAGGTATGAACTTATAATTAGATTAATTTACCAATGAGTAAAGCACTCCATGATCCAGCAGCCTTTTAAAAGCCCCACCTCTAAATGCATGAGACTTTTGAAGGTTTATATTAGATCTAAACTATAACAGAGTATGGAGCCAATTTCAGGAAACACTGTAGTTTATAGTAAAATGAGAAATTGTGGAAAAAACAGAAGAGATGCCATAATTTTGGAGACGTACACAAAGTCAGATTGACTGCTAGGGCAAATTTCTCAGTCCTGTCAATACACATGTGTGAGTTGTGACCTTAGTTTCTTGATAATACAGAAGGTAAGGATTGATGGATGTTGTGTGCTGAACAAATCTGATGCAAAAATTTGTTGCCATAAGTATAGCCCTGTGTAAAAAGAAATGTTCACTAGCAGATCCAATTTTAGCTTTATGATGAAAAAAGATACAACAATAGGTAAATACTAAAATATTGCCGGAAAAGAAATATAAAGACAAGCTCAGTCATAGCTGGTATTTTTCTTTAGATTTACTAAAGCTCATACTGCATAGTTGGTTCCAACATTTTAAATGAATTAATCATAAAGTTAAGTAAGCAAAACAATGTGAAAAATTTAACTGAACCAACTGTTTAGTTCAATCAAGAAGATAGAATCTTTGTAGATGGGTAGCGGCATATATCCTCTGTCACAATTGTCTCCTATGCTTCATAAAATACTAACCTTAGAGCTCTACTATAGCTTTACAATGTAGATATGTATTAAGGAGACAGGGTCTAGTCTTCAAAGATAATTCATTTTTGGATTATCTTGAGTTAACTTATTTTTTAGAATAAATTTTGCTCAGCAGCTGGTTAATTACTGAGTCTAAAGACACAGGTGCAAAGCAGTTGGCCTTACAGCAGTCCCTGTTTAATAGAAAATACATTTAGAACATTCTGTGTGCTTGATTAGTCTCCCTAGTTAGAAAATCCTGTTTCAAGCCACATGTAGTGAGATTTAAATACTTTTTTCCTGCCCTTTAGGGTTTGATATTGTTAATGACTAATTGTTTTCTGAAAATGTAATGTTTTCCAGTAGGAAGTATAGTTTAGTTGACAACTGCAAATCTAATTTGGAGATTTAAAGTAAAAATAAGCTTTTCTTTATATTCATTTTGGTAATAATGTGATGAAGGCTTGCCATATATATAATGCTCCAGAAAAATATAAAGAAGTGCTTCCTAAGGTCTTTGCCCTCAAACATTTTTCCATTTCATTTGGGAGATATGCCCAGGGAATATATATTTCTTTACATTTTTAGAATAGTATATATCAACTCATTAAATAGAAGAGTATTTAATTTTGGGGGGTATTAGGTTGGAAACGTATCTACTGGGGTCTTTGTCTCAGTGGAATCAAAACAGGATACTTTTCTGTAGATAAAAAAAGTCATACAGGGATAACTAAGTGAATTTCTATTCCAACTATGAAACAAAATTTCACTTGCTGGAAAAAAACTCTATTTAATTAGTCCAAGATTAACCCATAGCCTGTGAATTTTCAAAACTGAGATGGAAGAGATGACAATTTTATTAAAGTAAAATACTGTTTTAAAATTCTGAAAGAGGAATCCTGAATATCAAGGATCATAAACATCCACTGAAAATACTTGTGAATGTAGCACAACAGTAGTTCGGTGTAATAAAACATCCAAATCATGTGACCTCTTATGAATTGTCCCTTTAAAAAATTATATGATCAAGAGATGGAGAGAGAAGGGTGAGAAGTGAGGGGAAAGGGAAATAAAGAGAATTCAAATGTGCTATTCAACTCTCCACAATGAATATAATGATGGTATACTTAGTAAACATGTACTAATAAAAATTTTAAAAATTAAAAATAGGAAGATTTTAATACTCTTATTTTTATTTCCCAAGCTCAGATCCATTGTAATATGATGTATCTATATGGGATAAGATTTGAGCCTTGTGTAAATTCCAAAGCACAGAAAAAGATGCATAGAAATTACCTCAGAAGATTTTCATGGAGAATCCATGGTAGTAAATGTAAAATTGGACTCTCGCTCAAAGTAAGCATGGCCCAAAATAAATATGTTCAAACAGCAAGTGTTATAATATGTTCAATTAAATCTGTATTGGGGAATAAACAGAACATTCATGATTGAAAGGCACATAAGTGTTCAAGGTTATCTCCCACTACAAAAGACACTTTCTCGATACAAAAATTTTTATTTCAGAGCCAGAGTAGTCATATGGATCATTATCTCTCTGCACTGTATTAGGAAAATGTCAAATTGTGGACAATAATAGTAGTTGTTGTTGGGGGGGGGGTCAGTACAGGGTATCAAACTCAGAACCTTGCACTTGCCAGGCAGGTGTGGCACCACTGAGCTAAATCCCCAGCCCTTGTGGACAATAATAGAATTGTAGCTTAGAGATGTTGGAAAATAAAAGGCAATAACAGTAGACATCTTATATACTGGAGTTATAAGTGCTTAAGGTTTATACCATAAAGTAAAGGAAAACAGAGACTAAAATTGAGTAAAAGGGCCTAGCACATAATACTCAATATTGTCAGCTCTGTTGTTCAAGAAACTTTATTTTCTAGAATACATGATCTGTGTGCTACCTCTAAGACATTTATGATATTTTTGTAGACACACAGAATGACTTGTGCTCCTCCTTGGATGTATAAACCAGTTTATGCAACTGAAAGGACTGCAACCAAGAAAAACAGTAACAGAAAAAATAAAAGTAAATCAACCTCTGGGATAGGAAAGGTTTAATTGGATCAACGATTTGAAAATCTCACCATTAATGCTTTCTCAATAACAGGTTAGAAAAAGCATTCAATAGTTGAATAGTAAGAACTAATATAAAAAAGAAATAATTATTTAATTCACAAACACTGCTTAAAGAATTGTATGTATTAGAATAGCTGCAAGTCCAAGAGTCACTCTTGACAACAAGAAATGATGCCATACTGCATAAATACTAAAAATTATAGGTCCGCTAAACTCCACTCTACTGAAAACTTGAATCATTCTTATCAATTTGGGTCCATTTCTTAATTATGCAATAAAACATTCTCTTTGAAAGAAGTATTTGCACAATAAGCCACTATCAGTCCTCCATGATCTTTCCTTTCTCATTCTCCTTTTATTTGCTAAGGTTTTCTCATTCCACTCCAGGTCTCACCATCTATCTATTCCTATCACCTTCAGGTCATGAATAGAACTCAAACCTCTTGACTAATATGTCATCATTTCTTGATTATTTTTTACTTGTTAGAAAAACGAGTCTTTTCTTGAACCAAATTGAAGTCTCAGAGCCATTTAGCTGGCAAATACCTAAATGAGATAACTGATGCTGGTCAGGCTGTTTTCCCACTAGTTTCTTATGCACAGAGATAGAGGCATGAGGAAAAATGGAATCTTCACCACACCATAGTTAACTCCTAAAATTTGGAAGCCAGCGCTGTAGGAAAACCAGTCCCCCAAGCCCAGCTCACTCTGCTTCACACTGATTCTTGCATTACTGCTGTGGTTCACGGTTAAGTTTAGGTGAATCCATAAGAAAAGAAAATTAGGGGAATTTGAGCTACAAAATTATAGAATTCAGAAAAAGATTTTGTCTAAAGCAAGCCAATTCTGTGGTGTGATGCTTCACTCCTGAGGTAAAATGCAAGTGATTGCTGAGAAAATGGGAAGTAAAGGTCATAACTATAAACACGTTTTCGAAGAATAAAAATTTATCAAGTTGGATAAATTGCTGGACTGTGTCAGTTTCACCTTTTGAAGCTTTACCCAAACCTAAAAGTGGTTTTCTTATAGATGGGGGTACACTGCTCATAAATCTCAAAATATTGATGGGGATACATTATAAACTGAATGATCGAATTCCTTAACATCAAGGAAGAAAAGTGGAATGTTTATCATAGTATCTCATGAACATGAAAAATACCCCTCTTTTCTGTCACACAGCAAATATTTTGTCATCTTGATATCACAATAACTATTTCAACTGAGAGACTCATCAAGACCATATTATACCTCAGAAAAAAATGACGTAAAATCAGTCCCTAAAACTGCATATTTTCAGGAGAAAGCAGACTGTGGAGAAATGATATTTAGTGTGCCTTGCTTAAAATCCAAATTTTGTGGAATGGTGACTCACATGTAATTACAAAGAAAGACCTGTTTAAATGAGGTTGGGCAGTTGCATTCTCGAGTACTATGCTAGTTTCATTATGGGAAATTGAGTTTTTGGATAAAAGGTCATTATAGGATTGTATTATTTCCTACATTTTATAGGCAAGAAGACTGGAATAAAGAGACGCTATCACAAACGTCCATATTAAGTAGTACTACATACTAGATGAAGGAGGTAAAATGCAGACTCAGGATTACAGACATTTCTATAACCAAACTGTTCTAGTTAATGCTGTGGTTGTAAGGTGTGATGTCACTGTTGGAAATGATTTCTGTGATTTTTTTGAAGCATTGAGCTGAGAGTTACTTTTAGTTTTGAAAGTTGAATACAGAGAATAGCACTTATCATAAACTGAATGCATACACTACATCATCGTGGTGGAAGTCTTCCAGTACACAACCCAAGCAATTACAGGTGTTTGGAGCAACTTTATTCTAAATCATGAAAATGTCCCCTTCAAAGCTCATTCTCACATTTTTGCTTTGTTTGCTTTTTGTTACTATTTTTGGTTCCCTATAGGAACTACGTAGATGAAATGTCAGATAAAACAAATACTTCTTGAAAAATCTTTTGTGTTCTAGCCCTTAAAAACAAAAACTAAAAAAGTCTCATAATCAGATTATGGAAACATGAGGCAAAAGACTGTTATGAGTGTTAATAAAATACATAATTATGGAGTTCCATATGAGCCTTTGTGTTACAAAATTGGGCCCAATACTTCCTTTCATTGTCAAAATATTTGATCCCTTAGGACATGCCATATTAAATTCTGATGAGGAGAAATTTATGATTTTTTTTTTTTTGGTACCAGGGATCGAACTCGGGTCCTTGCACTTGCACAGCAGTTGGCAAAACCACTGAGCTAAATCCCAGGCCCATGATTGTTTTGATAAACTAATCCACTATCCAAATGATATCCACTTTTCAAATACTATCCACTTTCCAAATGATATCCACTTTGCAAATGATAACCACTTTCCAAATAATATTAGGGACTTTGAATCAAGAAGAATGATTTAGGTTATGTGGTACATGGAATATATCCCCCAAAATTTCAAGATTCAGATTTACCAAGATACTACCTGTAGGTGTCTGAATAAAGTTACTTATTGGTGTCAAAATGCAGTTACTTGAAGAGGAGTAAAGCCAGGTAAGCAATAAAATTTTTAAAAGATTGCTTTGACAAACCTATTTTTCTTTTTTGGTATACAAGCTATGACCGACAAATAGGATGAATATTTAAATTTAAATTACAGTAAGAGAAACACTACCATTAATCCTCCTCAAGGTACTCACACACACACAAACGCACACACTTAAAACTCTCTTCTCCCATCTTAGTTATTTTCTCATTGCTGAGACACAATACCTGACACCCATAATTTAGGAATGGTTTATCTTGGCTCATGGTTACAGTTCATGGTCAGCAGGCTCCAAAGAAAAAAGCATATGGTGGAAGGGCTTACTTGGAGGAAAGCTACTCACACTATGGCAGAGAAGGGAGGAGTTAGGGTGAGAGATATATCCTTCCAAATCATGTACCCAGTAACCCCCCTTTTCCAACCAGGCTCTCCAACAGCACACTTAGGTTCTGAGTTCATCCATGGATTAATCTACTGGTGAGTATAGCTCCAATTCCACAAGCCCTGACTCTGAGGATATGAGATTTTGGGGGGTCATTCTTAATCTAAGCCATAACACTCACTATTTTCACCACTTTCTAAAGCAGATCTGGAAGTCGCCACTTTCATGACTGTCTTCAGTTATGCTGTTGTGGCTGCCTTTACGTCCTCAACTGATTCAAAACATTTACCTTTCATGGTCATTTTGACTTTAGGGAAGAACCAAAATCACATGGTGCCAGATCCGGTGAATAAGGTGGATGAGGATGTTTTTGCAAGCCTGCTTTTCTATTGGATAGAGCTCAGCAGCAGCATTCACCTATTTTAGAAAGGACTTCCCAAAGTGCTTCAGCATTTATCAAGAGTGACAACATAAGCATGGCTGAAGTGAGGGGTGGTATTTTAATGGTTATTAATGGTAATGTGCCTTTTACTGTAATATTTTTTAAAATTTAAACATTCACTGTATATTTTGATCACATCTCTTACTTTAAATTATATTGAATCTTGGAAGTCACTAAAATCCTTTGAAAATAATCCAATTTCTTGTATTGATTCATTCTTTAATAACTAGGAGTATGCATTGATTGAGCAGGTAGGTAGGCTCTGCCTCAGCTTCCCTGGCAAAATCATGTTGACAGAAAGACATCTGAAAAATCATAATTTAATAATGATTAAAGAAAGATTTACAAATGCAATATATATTTTTTTTAAATTTAACTTTCTTGCCTGAAGCAGCAACTAAATATACAAATTATAAAAACTTGTTCCAGGTCATTTCTACTTAAATCTCCACAAGGTCATAAGGCAAAAAAAAATGCGACAGATTTTATTAATCCAATTTAGGAGATGGGGGAAATGAGGCAGGGGAATTTTTAGTTATTTGCTCTCATTTTTCTACTTTACACAGTTTTATAAGATGCAAATACCAAATAATACATGTTTCAGGCAAGCACTTAAAAGATTATGCTCTGCAGAACCTTAGTTGAAGGGATATTAAAAGAGCCAAAATAACTTTGGAAAACTATAGTAAAAATATAATTAAGCTCTAATGTGGGGGGTCCTAAAAAGATATCCTAGATTGAATTGTTTTTTATCTTTCTTAGCTAGAAGAGTTGGCGAAGCTTCACAAATAATCAAGGACGAAAATAACCTTGAAATAGATTTCTTGTTTTCCAGTTTTTGCAAATAAAAAGTTGAATGACTTTTTAAAAATATTTATGCATAAGTTTAGTTGGCTTCACTTACCTGAGATTAATGAGTGCAGACTTTAAATTTTTTAAGATGAATAGCAAAATTAAGAGATATTTCTAACCTTGGAGATTTTTGGCCATCAGAGAAGAAGATGGTAGTGTGGTAGCAGGGAGGGGTTGTTTTGGCTCTGTGAAATACCTGACTTTGAAGACGGACATACTGATATTAGGGCTAGTTGATAGCCAAAGAAATAGTTTTACATGAGAATTCAAACAGTTCTACCATTTAACCATGCAGTTTTTAGCCAGGGATTTACCTCAGTTGTGCTGCCACTTGCCTCTCAAGAGCAAGGTCCCAAGTTCGATCCGAAGTTCCAAAAACAAAAGTGCAGTTTTTAAAGTTATGTTGCCATTCTCTTTGGTTACCACTGAAAAGCTACACTATGATACTCAAAGGAGTGCTCAGCTTGTGCAATGAGTTCCTGGTAGACCATAATATCCACACGAGAGTCTAACTCTTCTTACCTGACTGAGCAGTGCAATCTACTTTGACAGGCACATTCAGGTGCCTCCTCACTCCTTGGTCACTTGCTCTGAAAGTGAGGGTTTCAGGGCTCAGGAATACATATTTGATACAGCAAGCATCTCTCTAACATCATTAATTTTAAGGACAATAGATATAAACCTTATACATCTTCATTCTGCTAGATCAGCAAATAGACCTTTAAAAATAGTGAGGGGAATTATAAGAACCTAAAGAGTTGACAAGTTTTCAAACTTCAAAGAAGGAATCTTACTAAACTTACAAGAACAGGCTGCCTACCCTAACAAATATCATAACTGCTAAGGGAATCAGGGGTTCACTCATTTCCTCCCCTGTCATGTTTTACTTTCCAAGACATCTCCCATACACTACACAGCAATTGAAATAAACCAGGCTGAATTCTCCTCCCTGTTGAGAACTTGTAAGCTCAAAAAAATCTTTGGCACACAATGAAGTAATGAGTAATCAGCTGTCAGTATGATTTGAAGGCTACTGATGATAAGCAATTTTTATCCCAAAATATAAACTCAAAAATAATTACCAATTTAACTTTAATAAAGGACTTTTCTAAAACATTAAACATGCTAAAACATCTTTGAAAACACTCAACTATAAAGCATGCTGTAGTTCCTAGTATACCATCATGGAGTCCTCCTTATAAAATGATCTCAGGACACATGCTTTGGAAGGAATGGTTTTATTTATTTATTTATTTTTAGAGTTCTCCATTAGCCATCGGTGAGGCTATGAAGCATATATTCATCACAGCAATTTGCTAGGCTGCTGCTGTGTATTAAACTCAAAGTCTTTCATTTTCTGTGTTTCCTATGGCTATCCACCTACTCAGGTTCCTTTCTCCATAGCCTTTCTTACAGTAGAAATAGATATAAGTACTTTCACTTGTTGAAGTTTATTAAGCATCTCATTTTTTAAAATTTCAACTCATAATTGAATTGTTAACTTGGATGACAGCTTTAAAGACTAAATATTCATTTCAGAGAGCCACATGTGCTAAACTTCTATATCCCCTGGAGTATGTTTCACTGTAAAGGAATATGACCTTTTCTTTTCCTATATTAATACCCTCTGCATGGAATATTTTCAGCAAACAATACAAACCTGCTTGACTGGGTTGCTGCTTTATTTATGAATCTTTAGGCAAATTTAATAAAAGGCCATTATGAACTCTTCCTCCTCCTCCTTCCACTCCTCCTGGTCCTCCTGTCTCTGTCTCTCTATCTCTGTCTCTCTTACACACACACACAAACACAAACACACACAAACATAAACACATGCCCATATTTTCTTTTATCCTCTTCTTCAAAGACACCTTTCTTATCTACAAGTTTTCTTTCAGAAACACCTTGTGAAATGGCTCTATATATTTAACATTATAGGTGCTCACTTGAAGAAGAGGTGTTTGAGGAAATGATTGTGCTATTAGCTGGCCATTTAATTATTCACTTTATGAGACTTCAAATATGTTTTTAATCCTTACTGCAATCCAAGCAGTTAGTTATTATTACCACCTCATTTTATAATGGCGAATAACAGATACACAGGGTTTCATTTTCTGGCTAAAAATTTGAGGTCATGTGAAGGTGATTCTTACAATTAAACATAGGTCTAGAGATCGCTTTCCATACAATTTAACTTTAATCTTATAAAACATGTCTACAGATCTGTTTGCCCTTTTTGTTTTCCTTTTCAGAAACCACTTCCTGCTCAACCTTCCCATCAAACTCTTTTAACTCATTCTTTCTCGTTTTGGCTGGATCTCCACATCCAGATTGTTTCTTCCTTTAGATAGATATAAAACAATCTTCCAACTTTTCAAAGCCAGAAAATAAAAATCATCTGAGGTTTATACAATTAAAGACAAGTGTATGAGAAACCCAAAATGTAAATAAAAGATCAAAATAAAAAATAATAGGACACAGAGGGCGGGGATTTAGCTCAGTGGCACCGAACCTGCCTTGCACGCACAAGGTCCTAAGTTCAATTACGGTACCAAAAAAAAAAAAAGGACAGAGAGACATGTATCTTTTGCAAATGGAAAGAGGAGTAAAGGAGGGGAAGGAAATGTAATCAGAATTAAGATGTGTAATGCACATGCACTAACTCCCCACAGTGAATGTAATCATTATATACTATAAATATGCACTAATAAAAGAAAAAAAATTTTAAAAGACAAGTAAAGCAAATCTAAGATAAACTTAGAAATAAGATAATGAATACTGGGCATCGAGCTTTTAAACTATTATGAGTTAAAATTATTTCCTCAGGTTGGTTTTATTAAAGATTCAACAGCTAGTTATCTGTGGAAAATGCCTCTTTAAATTTTATAAAAAGTATTTTATTGAAAATGATTTTCTTCCTTTTAAAAACAGGTATTTTGCCTTGACTTAGGTGGATTCTTGAGAAAATGATTTATTGAGGAAATATTCTCAAGCGAAACCTATGGAGAAAGTGAATGATATAGATGGGCAAGGGAAAAAGGTAGTGAAAATGTAGTTTCAGCAGCAGGCTCGCTTCATTCAACCTGGTCTCATGAGAGACGCTGAGCGTGAATTATTCTACAAGGTTGCCCACTACGAAGCAGTGGCTGGGGTGTTACATATTATACCAGCCTGTCGTTTTTATCATGTACCATCCCAGGAAGAAGCTAATATAAGTTCCCATGCATCTCCCAGCTAGGTGATTCCTATCAACCAAAGGAAATGCTCCAGAGAAAGATGCACATGTAAGTAGCTCTGGGGTGGGGGCACCACCATAGGAATGGGCTCTGGGTGGGGTGTCAATATTAACTGATATATTAATCTGGGTAATAAAATCTCTTAGCACTCAGAACATGAAAACATTGTATTTGATAATCTGATCATTTTATTATTAAAATTTAAGAGCTATTACCCATCACATTTTTTTTGTACCTAGATTGTCGTGAATTTTTTAATTTCTTAGCTGTGGTCATCTTTAGAAAAGGTTTCAAGTCCCATTATTTTTCTCAGTTTTCCAGTTCTCCAACTATATGACTCTGGCCCATTTAGTACTATTTCAAATGACTGATATTATGTTTGTTTTATTTTGCTTTGAATCATTTCAAACCCCTCTATAAGTAGATTGGATAAATAGTAAGCAATTTAAAAAATAAGAAATATATTTAATCCAATGGCATCAGATAAATGTGGATAAATGCCATACCTATGCAACAAGAGCATTTATGTAATCATAAACTGTACTTTTTCAACACCAGACTCCATTAAAAGTGACATTTATAAGACAAAGCTTAGCACAGTGTTCATTCTGCATAATGATACACATTTTAATTTCATCTTTAACATTTATTAAAGTAATAATTCTTTAAAATATTTTTCACAAAACAATTATGGAAATATTATCAAGTTCAAACATATTCTAAAAACCTTTTAATTTAAAGAAAGCACCCATTGGCCTTCATAATGATTATTCTATCTAACCAGACACTTCAAATGACAAGGTCATAGACTTGGATGTGACATTTAAACCTTTTAAATGCCCTAAAACAAATTATTCATTATTCAGAAATCCAAAATAAAGTAACAAGATCAGAAAAGTGCATTCCCCACCCTCACAACCTGGACAAATCATTAAGCTTCTATATTTATCCCTGTCTTATCAGAAAGCAGCCAACATTCTGCCCAGCCCCATTTTGGTCATCTGGGTCAGTGTGTCCTTTTGCCATTTATCAGAAAAACAATTAAGAACTGTTGGCCCATTTTGAGCCTTAGAAGAAAAGAAAATGACAAATGTTCGAATATTATTAAGAAAATGAACAGAGTAAGCTCTAAGCAAAATTATAAAGTCAGTCTTTGTTTGGTTCAATTTCCCTTTTCATTTTCTCACTATTGAAATATGTGTTCAGGAAAAACAATCTGTCTTTATTCTTCAAGTGAGGTAGGGTCTGACTTTATTGACTGTAGGATTCTAATATGTTTCTGTAGACAACTTCTTAACCATGGTTAAACGCATGCATGGATAATGCCAAGTACTTCAGCTTTTGAAAATCACCCCATTTGCTTAATTATTCAATTGAAATGGCTCACAAATCCACAACATTTATTGTGGAAAACCTATCTATTAAAGATTTCTAATGATCACCCAGTGTAGAAAGTGCATTTTCAGTTTCTTCACATACTGCCATACTCACTGGCTTATCTCCTTGCGGCTGTTATCCATTTTACCCCCCCCCATTAAAAACCCCCTTTCTTTATTTTTTAAGATAACATTAATATATTATAGATTATAGATATAATATAGATTGGTATAGGTAGCAGAGAACTAAAGTTTTGGTTTTATAATGGAGATTGCAAGAGAAATTAATATCTAGTAAAACACTGATGAGTAGTTGAAAAGAAACCTTTCCTAATAAGTTAATAATAGTATTAATTATAAAATATTTTTAGTGTAGCAGACATGAATAAGTTTCTTCAGGAAGTGCCTTCTTTAGTGCTATGCAAATGCATAGGGAATCCATACTACTGTTGTCATACCATAGCTATGTATGAGTTACGCCTGCCTCACAAGCACAAGGTCCCGAGTTCGATCCCTGGTACCAAAAAGATATGTATGAATTAAGCTATATCTGTGTTTCACTTATCCAAGGTCAAAGCAGTAGTGACAGAGTCTGATTTTGAACCAAGGAATCTCTTGTGTTAGAGCTCCCCTTTAAACATCTGAAGTCTTTGTTACCTAACAATGTATTCTCGGCAGAGGATGGCTAATAGGTGTCCCTATCCTCACTCAAATTTGCGAGAGCACAGACTAAGCAGGTTTTTGATTGGCAGTCGTTCAGATCAGCTTCTTCTCCTCTGGTGAAGAAGCAGGATAGAATCTTTAGTTTGGGGTGGTAGCTAGAGGAAACGATGCCCATGATTTTATCAGCTGAAGCACCATATTCAGGAAGTAGTTTGGGCCATAGAACATTGGTTCCAACAGAAACCTTATTTTTATCTATCTATCTATCTATCTATCTATTTTTGCTACTGGGGATTGAACCCACAGATTTTACACTGAGCTAAATTCCCAGCATGACCTCCTCCTTTAGAATTTTGAGACAGGATCTCTCCAAATAGCTAAATTGGCCATCTTGGGCTTGAATTTGTGATCCTCCTGCCTCTACTTCCCAGCATGCTGGGATTATAAGTGTGAGCCAGCATTCCCAGCTCTAACAAATTCTTTTTGATGACTGACTGGTCATAAGATCAAATAATATTTTTAAAGCAAATCTCAGGGATAGGAAGAAGAGAACAGAGATCTCTTCTCTTAGAATATTTTATAAATTAACTGAAATTATTTCCTTCTTGAACATTTATGCCACTACCAACTTGAGTTTACCTCTGAATTGAAAATTGATTGCCAGCCCTAATCTAGTGCAAAATATTTTACTAAAAGGAAATCGATCAGTGATGTGGCAGTAAGTATTTATCAACTGCTTGGTGGGGAAAGAGTGGGATGTAATATGTATCATTTGACAATTTCTGTTGTTTATATGCTTTCCACCTGGCAGATCCTAAGCTACTATCATGACATTAATGCAGAGTTGGGAAGAAACACAAGTAATCAACACTAAAGAACTTGTAAGAGCCTTGTCAAGAATAGCAATGGGAGTCTGAGAAAAAAATTGATGTACTCAACATCACACATTTAGTAGTCTTGAACTAGAATCAAGGGACCTAAATTTGAAACCATAGCTCTTTATACACAGAATAACTTGTATTTACAGTCCCATCCTTTATATTGCCATTTATATGAAAATCTAATTGTCAACAAAGTGAGAACAGCGGCAGAGTATAGGAGAAGTTAGGTACTGTAAAGCCCAAAGGATTTTGCCATGGTCTGAAGACATGTTGAAGAACTTTGATATTCTTTATCTCCCTCATTCTCCAGGTGTAAGGTAGTTTATTACGTCAGAAAAACAAATTGAATTTTCTCTGATGATAGAGATTAACACCAAATCTATTACTTCTAGGAGGGAAGCCCAAAACATAATCTAATAATGAGGCTGAGACAGGCACTATTATGAATAATGGCATGATATTTGGAGTCGAACAGAGCTAATTTCAATGGCTGACTTCTCCTTTGACTGGTGATAAGAAATTTAATCTTTCAAGCTATAAAGCAAAAGAATCAGGATGCCTGTTCAATACTGTTATCAATAAGATTTAATGCGCAAACAAATCTGCACACATTGTCTGATGTAATAAATGTTCAATAAATACTAGAGATATTACTACTGGTAATAATTTATAGTTGTATAGTACTGCTTCAAAAATAGACCATTGGAGCTCTTGGGAAGAGATTAAAAATACAGAGGAATAAAGTTATCAATCTCCATTATGTTTATCCTGTAATATTCTGTGGGACTGTACCTTTGTCCTTGAATATTCTATATTTATTCCAAATGCTCTTTGTATTATAGTTTCAGACCAAGAAGACAAAGCGTTGGTTTTACTCTGGAAACACTTCTTCCTTTAAACACTTCTTCCTTCCTTTAAACACTCTTTCCTTTAAACACTTCCTTCCTTCCTTTAAACACTTCTTCCTTTCCTTTATTCTGGAAACACTTCTTCCTTCCTTCCTGTGTGATTTGTTACCCAATATTTACAACAAGGTGATATTGGGTAAACGTTTTTAATCTCCCAGGTTATTTCGTTACAGATAATTCACCATTATATCTAAATGCATTAAGTTTTTTTGATTCATTCAAATAAAGTTAGGCTAATTACTAAGGTATATTGTTTCTATCAAAGCCTTTATCCTCTTGTGCAAATCTCATACATGTTCAAAGGATTATGTTTAGGAAGGTGCTCCAGCTTAGTGTCAACTGTCATATTCCATGTAAGCAGCATCACAGAAGTCTAGGGTTTGTTGAGTTCATTAAAAGTTTCAATTTTTCCTAATCTTTCAAATTCACCAGTTGGTAAATTAGAAAAAATTTTGGTACACACTATAGACAATACAGGTCTAAACTTTCAATTCTTTCATCTAACAGGCTGTTAAGAAGGTTGGCCTAATTACTTTTCTGTATTTAAAAATGTCCAAGCACACTGGAGTTTAGTTAAGTGATTTTGATTTTATTATAAGCTCAATGGGAAAATCACTCCAGGGTGGTCAGCAATGCGGGTTGGACTGTCTGCTTAATTGCCTTGATTGCAGAGCATTTCAAAAGCAACAACACTCCAGGTAGTACAGTATTGTATGTGAAGTTTTCAGCAGATGAAACGATTGTTTCTTTCCTTTTTCATGTTTAAGCATCTGAGAACCAATTTAAAGTACTAATAACAGATAACTCAGAAATATGCTAATTTTTAGTGCAGTTGGGTCAACGACAGTGTGTCCACTGGTTATAGGCATCAGGTTTGGCGTCTGGCTCAGTGAGTAACAAGCTGCACAAATAACTAAAATTCTCTGATTTCCTCTATTCCTTCATCTGGCAACTATGACCAAACTGACTAATTTGCAAGTAAATTAGAATCTATTGAGTACTGCCTAACTACAAAAGGACAATTATAACTGGCAAGGCACTGGAACTCCTTTATTCTCATGATGTAATGAAACTGATTTTGAGAAGAGATATGATTTCTAAATCTGCATGCTATATCTTTTCTGTTAGCACTGCTTACATCTTTTTAAATCTTTCAGGTCTTGAAGCAACGTTAGAATAGTTACAGTGCCTTAATTCTGTTAGTATTCCTCTAGGTTGCACAATAAATATTTAATTGTTTGCACCATATTATAAGAAGGAAATGTAATGACTAGTGATATTGCTGCTCTTAGTGTTTGTTCCTCTTCTGAACCCTAACACTAGTTCATCTTGATGAATGTGTGTGTGCCTGTGTGTGTGTGCACTTGTGCTTGTGTGTGTCTACTGTTAAAGGCCAGGCAGAACATGGACTAGCTAAAGAAGTGACATCTCTACTCCCTGGTTAGCCTTGTCATAATGGCCCTTCACTTATTTCAAACCCACACAGCCCTGTGTATGTCCAGCATCCTTTCTCCCCTTTAAACATTGCCAGTCTTTGCAAAAGATACAGTAAATAACCAGTTAATATTTTTGTTGATCTCAGAGTATCTTAGAACTGCAGAGAGTAGAAATACTTTGGCTCCATTTCCCTCAATTAGAGATATTAATGCTGTGGCTTAGAAATACTTAGAACCAAAACCACCAGGCCCTTGAGAACAGAAATAAATCAGCCCTAAAGCCATGTCTTTGGACTTGCATACTGTTGCTTTCCGACTATATCTTTATTCTACTATATCACAGTTCTAGAAACACAGATTTTTGTTGTTGTTGTTGTTGTTTTTGGTTTTTGGGTGGAATATCAATATCAAAGAGCACAGTAGTTAAAAACATAGCATCTGAGTACAAGCTGTGGATTATGGGCATACTTGTTTATTCTAAGAATTGCATTATCCATAAAAGATTCTTTGATTTGGACAGTTACCTTTGAGACACTGGCTTCTGTTTTGCTTATTTGCTTCTGATTTGATATGTAGGCAGGAGTCCCCTCAGACAGCAGAAGCAGTTGTTAAGTCTCAGTTGGGGGGCTCTCCCTCTTACTCTGGCTGCAGGTGGTTAAGGTTCTCACCTGGAGAGCACTCAGGTGAACATCTGCCATGGTATGTCATAGCTGAGGGGGGCACATCTCCCACTGTTCTCATTCCAACAAAAGCGCATGAGATGAAGCAGCATATTTTACACCTACATGAGATGAATACTTATAGTTTGAGCCATCAGCATGTTACATTTTTTTACTATTTTCTCTGACTTTACCTAACTGGTTTTTATAAATACAGTTAATCTTTACTGGTGGGTTGATAAGCCCATCCTTTTTTATACTTACATGAGACTTTGGCATAGTAAAAGCTACCTCAATTCAAGTCTCATTAAGTCACATTTTGGGTGAGAACAGAAGAAATGTATTCAAGCTATTTCCTTACCATTAGAAGGAAATTCAAGTTTCTCCCCACCTCAAAGAACTGTTTTTGTGTCATCTTATGGGATTTCCTCATACATTCATTTAATGATTATTTACTGAGTATATATGTTGAAAAATTCATTAGATTGTGGGTATAAGAATGGTGAGAATAACTTGAATATAATATTGTAAATATCAAGACAATTTCCCCGAACATAGTATATTTTTTTAAAAAATTGGCCCTGGCCAAATCAAGACTTTGCAGGCTCTTAGATATTTCCATGCCAGATAAGAATATGCCTTATGGCATAGCAAATACAATTAATATTCAAAATTACAGCCATAAAATGATTATGTTGAAATGTACGTTACACAAAAGGCAATTTTAGTACTGTTCAACCTATTTTATTTCCCTTGGATACTGAGTCTATCAGTTTCCCAGTTGTGGAAATGAATGATGCTGTGCATATTTTCTCAACTTAATCCTATTCTTTCCAGTCTCACTGCTGTCATTGCAATTCAAACCCTTTACCACATGTAGATTTTTGCAAAACTCTCCAGGTTGACTTCACCATCTCAAACCTATTTCTTTGTTCATCATGTAAAATGTAAATTTTATTCAGCAAAAAAAATATTGAAGGTGTCACTTTATTGCTCAAAATCTTCTAAGTATCTCCTCCAACAATTATAAAAAATTAAAGCTTAACATGTCATTCAAGACCTCTAGTATTTTCGGTTATTCATGCCAGTACTTGCCTACTCAAACCTTTTATTTGACTCAAATTCAACCATTCATCTAATCATTTATTTAAGCACCTGTTAAATCAAAGCAATTATTAAACACCTATGTATTCCCAACTCTGCTGAACAGTAGACTGCACAGGTTTTTTATCATACCTTAACATTAATTTATGGTAAATTTAAAGTAAGTATTATAACCACCCAGGAGAAGGTAACTGTGAGGATTAAATATGATCAAACACCTTAAGACAGGAGCATTGTTCCTGGCACAAATAAATCACTCAATAACGTGTAGTTATTATTGCTTTGCTGTTGTAATTGATAATTATATATCTAAGACAGTATTTTTAGAAATTTAGCACTTACATTGAGATTCACGTATTGCAAATAAGGTTCCTAGAATTTTTCAACTAATTGGAATACAGTATGCACATTTTATTTCTTGCGTAATAGAAGTAATTTTTTTGTGTGTTGATTCTTATTTAAGGTATTCATCTTAAGTCCTTTATGTAGATCTACAGCCTAACAGTTGTTTCACAGGCAGGCAGGCAGTCTGAAAAGCAACTACAATTATGAAAATGCAGAAGAAAAGGGACACTGATGCTAGATCAAGAGGCAGAATTACAAGACCATATAGTTGCTGAGAAAACCACTGGTGTTCTCAATTAAAAAACATAAGAGCCTGTTAGAAAAGCAAGCAGCCAAAAGGTGGTTATTGTTTAGAGAAAGCCACAAGCTGAGGATTCTAGATGTCCCATTGATAATTTTTTGTCGACACACAATGGATCTTTTGAAGTTCAGACCTCTCTGTACTTAGAAATGTTCAGAAATAGGAAAAAAAAAAAAAAGCAAAATCTTTTACAGGAACAGATGTTTAGGAGGAGAGAGAGTGAGACTGAAGTAATATTATAGAAGGTGGCATAAAAGACCCATTTTGGGAGACATTTTCAGCCGTACCATTTCTTAACATTTCCTTCCTTCTTTCGTTTCTTCTGTATCTTCATTACTTGCAATTGTAAGACAAACTAAAGATTTTGAATTCAAAGCACTCCTTTCTGAGAAGTATCAAAATTCTTTACCAGGTGTACAGCCTTTTTCTCAAAGAAACTGACACACCTAAACCTCTCCAAAAAGTAAGTTGCTTATGAGGACTGATGATGCATTGTAACCTAACCCATATCACATTCGCAATGTAGAGATGACTGGAATAGAAATAGCTGTGTCACTGAAGGCAGGTTTTTCTCCACGGACTAGCAGCCTCTAAACTTTGCCCAGTAGGGAGGGCAGTGATGAAAAAGATTCCCATTTATGAGTCTGAATAAAAAACACACAGAGAAACTAAGGAAGTGAGATTAAGAGAAGGAAAATGACCAGAGGGATAAAGAAAGAAAAAGAAGAAATATCCAAGGGGCAGAGCCAGTTATAAATGAGCAGAAGACATGAGTACACAAGAATGCTGAGATCCGGAGAGTGGAGAGAAATTACTGTTTGGCAACAAGAAGTCTTTAAGAGGAGACAATTAGCTCTTAGATTGTGAAAGCAGATATTAGAGCCCAGACACCCGGACGTCAGCTACTGAGAAACCCAGAGAACTATTTATTCTATAAATATAATACATTTTGGGCCGCGTCCCTCTTGACTCACTTCCAGCTGGTGACGCAATTCCGCTTTGCGGCGCGCCGCAGTGGACTACCTGAAACTTAGAGCTCGGCTTTCACTGGGGTTTCGCCGCCCCGCCCCGGAGCTCAGCATGGCTTCTTCACTAGCCTCCTCCACGGCAAACAAAACTAAAGTACCTGATGACTTAGTCGCTCCCGTTGTGAAGAAACCACACATTATGGAAGTTTGGAAGAGAAGGAAAGGGAACGCCTTGACAAGGGAGAGTCTGGGATTTGGGGAAAAAAAGGACTTAAAGCAGGCATTGAAGCAGGAAATATTAATATAACTTCTGGAGAAGTATTTGAAATTGAAGAGCACATCAGTGAGCGACAGGCAGAAGTATTGGCTGAATTTGAGAGAAGGAAGCAAGCTCGACAAATCAACGTTTCCACAGATGACTCAGAGGTCAAGGCGTGCCTCAGAGCCTTGGGGGGACCCATCACACTTTTTGGAGAGGGCCCTGCTGAAAGAAGAGAAAGGTTAAGAATTATTCTCTCAGTGGTCGGTACTGATGCCTTAAAAAAGACAAAAAAAAAAAAAAATGATGAAAAGTCTAAGAAGTCCAAAGAACAGTATCAGCAAACCTGGTACCATGAAGGACCAAGCAGCCTGAAGGTGGCTAGACTGTGGATCGCTAATTATTCACTGCCTAGGGCAATGAAAGGCTTGGAAGAAGCCCCTCTCCATAAAGAGATTCCTGAGACAACTAGAACATCCCAGATGCAAGAGCTGCACAAATCCCTCCAGTCTTTGAATAATTTCTGCAGCCAAATTGGGGATGATTGGCCTATCTCCTATTGTCACTTTAGTCCCAACTGCAAAATGCTGGCCACAGCTTGTTGGAGTGGGCTTTGCAAGCTCTGGTCTGTTCCTGATTGTAACCTCCTTCACACTCTTCGTGTAGGAGTAATTGTATTTCATTCCAAGTCCACTGTCTCATTGGACCAAAAAGATGTCAACCTGGCTTCTTGTGCTGCTGATGGTTCTGTGAAACTTTGGAGTCTTGACAGTGATGAACCAGTGGCAGGTATTGAAGGCCATACAGTGTGGGTGGCCTGAGTAATGTGGCATCCATCGGGACGTTTCCTGGGCACCACCTGCTATGATCGTTCATGGCGCTTATGGGATTTGGAGGCTCAAGAGGAGATCCTGCACCAGGAAGGCCATAGCTTGGGTGTATATGACATTGCCTTCCATCAAGATGGCTCTTTGGCTGGCACTGGGGGACTGGATGCTTTTGGCCGAGTTTGGGACCTGCACACAGGACGTTGCATCATGTTCCTATAAGGCCACCTCAAGGAAATCTATGGAATAAGTTTCTCCCCCAATGGCTACCACATTGTAACTGGAAGTGGTGACAACACCTGCAAAGTGTGGGACCTTCGACAGCGGCGTTGAATCTATACCATCCCTGCCCATCAGAACTTAGTGACTGGGGTCAAGTTTGAGCCTATCCATGGGAACTTCTTGCTCACAGGCACCTATGATAACACAGCCAAGATCTGAACCCACCCAGGCTGGTCCCCACTGAAGACTCTGGCAGGCCTTGAAGGCAAAGTGATGGTCCTGGACATATCTTCCGATGGGCAGCTCATAGCCACTTGCTTGTATGATAGGACCTTCAAGCTCTGGGTGGCTGAGTAGGCAAGGCCATTGGAAAAGGACTTACATCAAGCTGCTCCTTGAAGCCATTTCCCCCAAAAGAAAATAATTGATGTATTTTATTTTGTTCTATCATGTGTCCTGCCAATTACCAAGTACAGATGCTCAATAGAATTGGTTTTCATGTCAGTTCCCCAGCAGGCAGCCCAGTCCTTATGTGGTAGCAAATCCCTTTCATGGTTGAAAATTTAATTCTCATCCTCATGCCTTGCCACTAACTAGGTAGACTTTTTTTATTAATGTTTGTTTAAATGTTCAACCATCTTCCTCACGGCACTCAAAATTGTGACCATTTTGCATTTCTAGTTCTCAAAAACTTGTCTTTTCATAACATGGTACATGTTTCATGACTCCATGTGATCCATCCAGTAAGAAGGTAGCTGGACTATATTCCAGAAGCCCTGGCATAATGAGGAGCATCTCACCACTCTGGTTGAACATTGCCTGACCTACAGCAAGCCCCTTTCCCCTCCTTGGGAATGAGAGGTGAAGCAGTAGACTGCAGCTAAGCTGGTGATCATGCAGGAAAGAAGATTAGATACTTCCTGTGGAATTCACTTGGAATGCTAACTGCATCAGGAAACTCAGAACCAAACATTCGCTTGGTCAGAAAATGCTTTCCCACTTTGCTTTAAGTTTGGCATCCTTCCTGTTACCCTAAAACAGGGCCATTGTGTCAAGATTCAAAGAAATTTTTGGAACTGTACAGCTCTATTGTATAGCTTCCTTTCTGTTGGTTAAAGGATGGACTTCATGTATTAAAGGCTATTTCATGTCCAAGTACCTGGAAAAAATCGCTAGTGGGCATTCCTAAACATGAACCTTTTTTCCTTTCTTACATATTTGCTAAGAGTGAAATCTTACCATAAAAAAACTGTTCCTTAAAAAATTATTTTCTAGGGCTGGGAATTTGGCTCAGTGGTTCTGCCGCCTGCCCCACAAGCATAAGAACCCAAGTTCGAGCCCCCGTACTAAAAAAGAAAACAAATTACTTTCTAGGGGCCTGGGGATATAGCTCAGTAGTAGAGTATATGAAGCCCTAGATTTCAATCCCCAGCACCAAAAAAAAATCTGAAATTAATAATTTCCTGAATTCTAGCCTTTAATCCAAGGAAGTCCTTTTCTTAAAATCTAGAATGACTTCAGATGTGGATTACTCCAGTTTCTGTCTCCTGGATAAGCACTCTGTTCTTATCCTTTTAAATAGAGTGTAAGAGATGTTGGCCTCATAGGCCAGGTTACAGCTGTATGTGGACTCTGTAATTATTCATCAGTTGTGTAGTGATTACCTCTACCTCTTTCCACCCCAGATACACATCCTCTGGACTCTGAAATGATAGTACATTTACACACAAGTAGAGGAATTTGGAAGAAGAAAGTACGTATAGAGGAGAATTAAGGGCTTTATAATAGCTTCCCCTTGAATATTCAAAACCCTTTTCATTTGCTGTTCCAAAGGGATTGAGGATAGTCTTGCCTCTATTCTGAAATTATGAATGTGTGATTGTAGCTAAATGTACTGTTTTTAATCTGATTTCAATTATAACCAAATAGTTGCATTTCCTGTGTTGTTGTTAAGCCTTGAAATTCTGAAGTCTACTCCCCTGTTGGATACTTTGCGTTCTATTTCTTCTATGGTTTGCCATGAAAAGAAACTTTTTTCATTAAAAAAAATATATATTTTGAACAAAATTTCAATCTTTAAAATATAGTCTACTTTTTTGTAATATTGCTATTTTTTTTAATTTTTCTTCTTATCCAGCCATTTTCAAATGTCTAACTTTGTTCTGTCATTTGTAGTAGACTAGACAACCATTCTGCAAATATTCATTCTTACTCTACTTCTCCATTTAAAAAGCTCACTTGTCCAACCTACTGATGTTTGGATGAAGCAGAGGTGTTGCTTCTTCCACTGGGGTGAACTTGAAAGTAAAAGTGTGCTGGTCCCAAGCACACACGTGAGAAAGTGTTGTGAGTTTCTGCCTGCACTGCTTCCACTCACCTCTGTGGGTGGGTGGGTGGGTGGGGGTGCCCTAGGTGGCTGCTGCCTCTCCAGTGCATGCCTAGAATAGGACAGGTGCAGCATATAGTACCTGAAGTTGAATAAGACAGGTGCCTGGAATTGGAGCCTTGGCTGATCCTCAGACCATGACTGAAAAATAAATGTTTATCATTGTATTTCACTGAGATTTTGTACTTTTTTGCTATGCAGCAAAATCTAATACTGTAACTCATAAATTTATTTAAATCCTGTATGTTTCTTTGGAGTAAAAAGTAAAAATCAAAACATTTAATGAATACACACACACACACACACACACACACAGATACACACACATTCATAGTAGCAGATAGAGAAAAAGGGGTAAGAATCCAAACATCCAGCATATTCTGGGTTTCTCATAGTCATAGGTGTTCCTGTTACCATCTCTCACTCAAATTTCTATGTGAAATACTTAAAAGTCCTTTTCTCTTTCTGATTGACCACGTCTGAACTGATATGTATTACTACTGCTTCTAAAAAGAATTAAGTGATTAAAAAGGTCAGATAATTTGACTTAAACAAACTAGAAAAAGAAAAGCTAGTTTGGGAAAGCAGAATCTGTCCCTTGTGTTTCCTTATTTGAAGATTAGTAGCTTTCAAAATGGGGGATGTGTTAGCCAGCTTTCAGTTACTGTAACAAAATACCTGAGATAGTCAACAGATAAAGAGAAAATCTTGATTTAGGCTCACAGTTTTGAAAGTTTCAATTCGTGATCAGTTGACCTCTTTGTTTAGGGCTTATGGCAACACATCATGGCAGAGATGCCTGGCAGAACATAGCAGATAACCTCAGGGCCAAAATACCCAAGAAAGATAGAAGAGGCCAAGGTTCCACAATCCTGTTTAAGGCACATCCTCAATGACCTACAACTTTTGATTAGGTCTTAAAGTACTCATGAATTCCTAATAATGACAGTAAAAAGACTAAACATTTAACACATGAGCTTATGGGGGACATTCTAGATCCAAATAATTCCAGGATGCTTAACTGATCATAGAAAAAAATCAATACAAGGTAAACTTCTCTATTCCACTCTTGGCCAGCTTCTTTTCCTTTTTCTTTTTTTTTTTTTCTTTTTCTCCATATTGTATAAATATACAAATATCTTCTCAAACAACAGGGTTTCTCTAAGCAATACTGGAAATCTTCAGGTATGGTGATGATCACTACAAGAAGCAATTAGCCTAACTCTAATCTTTCTGAATCTGGAAACAAAAAATTTCTCCCTGCTTCAGTGCAAAGCGAGTTTTGCCTATACAGTATCAGACTCTGACCATTCCTAACACCCAGAGATATGATTCAGAAACAATTTCTCCTTCCCTTGATAAAGTCAGCTAAGTAGTTCTGGAGACCTTTGAGGCAAAAACAGTTACAGACCAGAGTGATGCCAACTCTTTATTGAAACTCATTTTAATGACAGTCAGCTTTTTGGGGAACATTTAAATAAGATACCAGTAATTATAAAGAAAAGAATCTTGGACTCTGCTGGGCTCTCTGGCTCCTTTTTGGCTTTGGGTTTAAAACATTTCCTTTTGCTAAGTGTTTGGCAGCCAGCCACAGCACCAGCTAAAAACCTAAAGTGATTGTTTCACACATGGGAAGATGGACAAATATGACCACCAGAGTAGGAACCAAAAATCCTTTACTTAAGACTCATTTCATTCCTCTGATCATTTAACATATCAGGTGGACCGGGGATTTATCTCGGTAGTTTCACTGCCCGCTTCGCAAGCGCAAGGGCCCAAGTTTGATCCCGGGTACCAAAAAAACAAAAAAAGAGAGAGAATCCAGCACTTAACATATCAACCCCTATCTCTAATGATTTGAATGAGCACAGGTTAGCCTTTACTCATCTGCAATTATTTACCTGAGGAAATAATTTGTCTTTGCTAAACATTTATGCTCACCTGTAAATGGAGAGCGGCACTAGTTTCACTTACTAAAGTTACAGTTGTGGATGCAGTGAGGGATCACAGGCGGGAGGTATAATATGACATGCATGTGAAACAATGTAATACAGTTTTCTAGCCTGTCAAAATGTCTATCAAGGTTTCTGTATAGATAGCTGTGTAAATTTTAAGAGTTTTGATTACATTGCAATCTGTAAGAGGTTGGCATGAAGAAAATCTGTCATATTCTTCATTATCTCATGAAGTAAATGTCTAAAAGTAGATACCAGGGAAAAAAAAGACATGACCACTCTAACTGTATTTTAAGGTACTCAGCAAGTTCTTTTAATGATGATGCTGATGGCTGCTCAGTATTCCTTGATTATTTCTGTGAAAGGATGGCCAGCCTTTCTGTGAGATTTGATGTATTAATTTAGCCTTCATAGTTCTTCTAAATTTGGTCTCTCAGGTTGACAAAGTATTCTTACTTATTCTTGTAGATCAAATTCTCCTGGGGACAGATTCTGGGGCAAAAATTAGTGTGCAGAGCATTTTAGGGAGTGTTTCTTCACTTCCTCATAAATTTAATCATGATTCTGCAAAAGAAGTTGGATTGCAATGACAAATTAGAAAAGTCCTAATCAATTCCACAGGAAGGTCTTGATCTGATGCAGTCTGTAGAATTATCCTACATTACAGCAAAGGGAGCAAGGCCTTGACTCATTTTGTCTACTTGTTGCTACATGTGGGATAATCTCAGGAAGGAGGCCTGGCCTGGGGAAGATATCATGAGATGAGTGAGTTGAGGAGCTGATGTTACTGTTTAGAGCAGATTTCGGAGATTAAGCCTCATGCCATCGGTCAGCTACATTGTCTTCACTTGAGGGATTTAGTGCTGCTGTGAAGAGGGGAGGATTAAGGAACCTCTGCACTTCCAAAACATTTTCAGATTTGTACCACCAGAAAATTATTCTTGAATATACAAGCAGAAGAGGTAAAGCTTTATCTTAAAAGAAAGAATCATGCATCAACTTTTAATATTTGCAGACTTACCAACATCAGTTCTAGGAACTGTTTACATCTTAGAATGTCAAAGAATTTCAGTTAGTTAATTATGCTGCAGGTGGGCAGATGTATCTAGGAGATATTTGCAGATGCAAATTGTGAATTTTGCATGTGTAAAGGTAAATAGCTAAAATGATTATTAAAGCACAGTGGAAAAATAAAATGATACAGAAAATGCAAATATGCAATGACAAACACATGCAGGCACTTTGCTTGTGAACTCTGACCCCCGCTCATGGGCTGTCTGTGCTTCCGTCTTTGCTCTGTTATTTGCCATAATGAGACAGAGTTTCAGAGTGCAGCCTCTATGCCCTGGGAATGACATTCACTCACCCGGGTCTCAAGGCTAACATTTTATAAATTGCCACATCAAAGCAGGAGCCACCCTTTATATGCAACAGGACTAAGGTGATTGTCATGTGATATCAACCCTATCATTTTCTTATTGTCCCATTTCAGATTTTATTAAATGAGTCTGATTTTCTCTGTGAGGTCAAGGGCTTTATTAAAGAAGAAAAATGAATTCTTCAAAAGTAATATTTTTTATTTTTAAATATTCTTAGAAATATTCTTTGACTACCTAGAGCCTAAGACACTGATCCTTGATGTAGCTTCATTATATTCAATAGCCAGGCAAACTTGTCATTTTGCTCACTAATTTTCTCAGTCATGAGCCCACACATCTCTGAACCTAAGGTCAGACTATCCCCAGGCCATTTTTCCCCACCTTCTTACTCCCACTGAATGTCCAGCCCCTCTGTCTTCTCAGTGTCATTCATTCATTTGTTCATCTATTCATTCATTTAAAAATGTCACTGCATGTATATTTTCTCCCAGGGAATAGGTTGACATTACAATCATGAAAATGAATGAAGTATGATTCTTACATTTAATGGGAGGTAGAACTCTATCTAACTAAGAAGATATGTAAAATGGGTTTTGGAGTATGGGTAGGAATATGTGTGACAGAAGACTGCAAATGTTTATTCCAGTAGAGGGAGAAACACATACAGGCTTCATGGTATTAAAAACATGGCTACTTCAGAAACTCTAAACATTCATTGCAACAACAGCATAGACTGCAAGATGGAACAGGAGATGAGGATGAAGAGGAAGGCAAGGCACAGATCAAGGCCTGTTTACTAAAGAAGCAAGTCCCACTTGCTGTAAGTTCCCTTTGAATACATTGGATTGTCAGTTTATCTCAAAATCGATTTCTATGTTTTCTTATAACTTTACTTCTATAAATTTTATAGAAAAATAGTATGCTGTGGTCCAATTGAATTTGCATTGTGTTTTGTTTGTGGTTAATGTATTTCTTAATTCTGTAAAAGGAGATATAATAGAACCTATTCTATTATTCTGATGATTTAGTAAAAATTACTCAATTAAAATCTCTAAATGTTTGAGTTTCTACTTAAAAGACTGGATTTGAACTTGGATACAGAAAAATCCTCACATGGTGTAGGTGACTCAAAGCCAGCTGTGGCAAAGTCATTCATTCTAAGTGATTGGTGCATGAGTGAACATTGCAGAGGGAAATTAGAGGCTGTGAGCTCCGTAGGGAAAGCATCTATCTTCAGAAGTGCTTCCTGCAATTCAAAATGCTATTTGGAATGATTTTTTTCTTAAAGTTTAATGTTAGGGACACAGAAAGGAGATCAGGCCTCTTAAGAATATTTGAAACTGAAACATCATGCAAGACATACTAGCTTAGTGTTACAGCCACAATAATTATTCTTCAAAATACCTAATTTGTTATTCAGAGCTGTCTTAAATAACATTGAAAATCAGTTTTCTGAAGGGTTTAACAGCCAAATGGAAGTGTTGAGGTACATAATTCCATACATTCTTGGAAGTCTCCATTTGCAGACCCAAGAAGTTGCTGTTCTCAACATGATTCAACTTTAACAAATTTGGTCATTCTTCTCAAATCCAGAGTAGACTCTTCATCTTATGGATGAAAACAATGTGTTACTTTTTGTTAAAGTACATTTTCCCATGGCAAAAATCAAAGATCAGTAATTTATACCTTAAACGATGAAAAATGAAATAAGAATGAAGCTAAAGTTTTGAGGTGAGTACATTAGAAGGCCTATACTGATATATTATTGAATTCATGATCCTAGTCTCATGACTGAATTAAAACATAGCTGTATTATCATTTAACTCACCATTAGTTATACATTAAAAAACTGAACTTCACAAAGCAAAATAATCTTTCTGAAGTCATATGGCTGCCCACTGCTGGAACTTCACATTGTTTTAAGTTTCTGTGTGTGTGTGTTTGTATTCTTGTGTCTATATGTCTAGCACGTATGCTTATTATCAACTCATCCAAATTTCTGGAAGAGTAATTTCTTGACACAATCTGATATTTTTAAAAGTACAAAATCATCCTGAGATGGACTTGCAGATTTTATTGAAAAAGGCATAATCTCACTCAAAATAACAGAAATATTCATTCTGCCATCAGGCACTTTACAGACTACTTCAGATTGTGCTCCCCAAATCTCTAACAAGCGGGAAATCACTTTCAACACTGTTTTTCATTTTATGAGAAAACCGTTGCTTTGAAAGGGTAAGTGATTTCTTTAAGCCTGTAGGTTGACATGATAAAGAGATATTCTGAAACCCTGGCCTGTGTCCTTAGCTATAGAGCTTCCATATAACAATCAATAAGTGACAGAAAATGGAGGTATCATAATTGAAGATCCTACTTGGAACAAAGGATGACCCCAACCAGGACGTGCAGGCGGGCTTGGTAGAGGAGAAGGTGCTTATGAGGCAATCAAGAAAAAAACTTTTCAAGCAGTGAAGTTTGTGCAAGGGTACAGACATTTAGCCAAACAGAGTGAATTTCTGAAATTGAGAAGCAGTCATGGCAACAATATCCTTTGTGGGAAACTCAGGGAAGAATAAGATGAGGAATGATATGAAAGGTAGGCAGGGGCTAGGCTAAAGGACATCAGTTTTACTTCAAAATCTATGTAAGTTGTTGAATAGCTTTGAACCAGCATGTTGTAGCTGCCAGCGTTTTAGAAAGATCATTCCAAAAGTACTTTGGAAGGGATACTAAAGGGGTGAGGAGGAAAATAGTCACTGTAAATAATCACTGCACAGCGGGGCTTGTGAGCTCTGTGTGGAGGGGTCAGATAGGGGAAATGTTGGACCTCTTAAGTTCAGATCAGCTTATGGAGTCTCAAAGTCACAGCATGTTCCAAGAGCTGTGGCAAATGATTTTGGCCAAATCTGTAGTGCCACATTTCATTTATTTTGCATTTTAGACATCCTCAGGAGACTATCTTAACACGAGGGAAATCTGACTCAACACAAAATATACTGTCAAATTTATTTTTCACTTGGGTTTACAAGAAATTGAGTTAGTAAGCAACATGCCATGTATTGCGATTTGAATTTGAAGAGAAAACAGATTTTTTTTAATGTTACTTATCCCAGCAATGGAATATATCAAATTTCAAGTAACAAATAATATTTGCAGTTTCTCTCCTTGGCAATGTTGTGGTCTATATATTTTTCATCCCTATAATTAATCTTTCATCTTAAACAGAGTGATAATTCATTGCACGACATTCAGTCAAAGTTTTGTTGTAGTTGATAAGGCAAAGCTTATCACAAGGAAAAAGGGGAAAAGTCTAATTTGCTGGAAGAGAACAGAATATAAAAATAACATTATCCATTCAGTTGAATTGAAATCTTGGCAGCTGCTCTTCAAAAATGTTGCTGACATGGTTTATATTATATTAAAATTCAAAATTACTGCATTTTCATCAGTTTCTCTGTCTGCAGCTGGCATATCATGTTGTCAGCATCTTGGGATTTATAAGCCCATGTACATTGGAAGAATGTTCTTTAAATGGGCAATTTTATAAGCATATTTGCTAATAGATACGCTACAGTATTGTAAAGTGTAAACATATGTCACAAAAGTCAATGCTTTAAAGTGTAAATGGAATACATGAGTTGTGTTTTCTTGGGTTAGTTTTCATAAGATTTGCTTAAATACAAACAGTTCTTCAGTTTTAATTATCTTTTAATTTTCAAAGTCATTGATTACTTCAATGAGATGAATTGTTAACTGAATAATGAATTTTTCCAAAAAGGTAAATTATTTTAGAATGTGTGTAAGGAATTGTTTGTGCTGAGAAAAAAACACTACCTTTAAAATATTTGAACATATAATAATGTATGGTTTCCTTTTGAATAGAATTATTAGTTTCACATGCTAAATGCATAAACTGCTTCTAATAACATGATAAATGTATTTGGGAGAATGTTGGATTTTAATGTATTAGTATTTTTTTCTGTGAATAATTTTGAGTTTTTTGGAAACTATAATCGAGTCTAAAAACTCAATAATTTCATAAGGCTTTTGATAATGTTAAAATATGTATGCTTACACGTGGATCCTGCAGATATTTATAAGCACTTATGTGGTTATGATGATAAAACTAAATTAACATATTCATATCAACTTTAGAGGATCCTTAAAAATTGGATTTGAGGCTAAATAAAGTTGAATTTCTTTGTAGATTGAAAATGCTTGAAGGAACTTTGATTGTACCTGAAGAGCATGGCAGATGAATTTTTGGATTTAAAATAATAGTTTTGACTTTTTATTATATCTATTTAGAATGCACATGTGAAAAGACCTAGAAACACTGGCGAACTGCATACCACTTCCTGTGAAATAGGCCAGGAATGGCTAGAACCAGCATACACAGAGTCAGGATTCTTAACAAATATACACCCAACTGCTGCTTGTACACTTGTGTCAAAGCAGCTGCAGATACCTCCTGTCTTACTCAAACACGCACACACACACACACACACACACACTCTCACACATTATTGGCTTGTCTTTGCACAATTTTCTAAGGACACAATATATGAAATTGGCTTCATTATTATATAAACCAACAACTGCCTAGCCTCTCATTGTGATTTCAGAAATAATCCATTAATATTTCTACCACCAGTGAGCAAAGCTGGAGATGAAAAGGAAAAGCCTGATGCACAATTCCAATAGCTCAAAATCCGCTTCTAGCATGAATACAAATAACCTTATGAAATCAAGATGTTGATTGAAACTTTGCTAAAGCTGAGATATTTTTTCCAGCCTCAATGAGATTGTAATAATTGCATTTCAGGAGAACTGGTATCATTAATTTTATAATTATTACTTTCTTGAGTTACAAAATATGAATGTGAAAGTTTTGGCCAAAGTACAACCTCAAGAGGGAAATTAGAACACTGGGTGATCAATAGCAGCAGGGCATTCTGAATCTCTCTGAGGTTTTCATTAGCTGCAAGGAGAGCATATTTAAAGGAATGCTAACAAGTATCGATGTTTAAATTTGATTTATCAATGCTATTTAAATGTATATCTGCACAAGGCCGAGTTTATTTTTCTACATTAAAGATCATTCAGTGATATCTCTTGGGTTAAGACAACTTCTCAACAAGATAAAGCACCCCGTGAATTAATTTATTTCAGAGAAATAAGAAAACATAATTTGTGTCTTCTTTTCATTAAATTATCCTTTAGTATATTGATTTAACAGAACCAAAAACTTATTTATCCAAGGAGACAAAACACAGACACAGCATTCTGTCATTTTGTTGACTCCTCTCCTATTGAAGAAAGAGTCCATGTGTGTATTAGGGTATGTGTCGTATTGTGTGTGTGTGTGCTTGTGCACATTTCTCTATGTGTTTATGGTAATACAGGTACTGTTTTATAAGAAGAAAGTGCTATTTTTAGTTTCCTTCAATAATAGACAAATGAAGCCCAATCAGTTAATGCTTGCTACCTGGTTCTTTTCATTTTGATTGTACTCTACATAAACAACAAAATTATTGTGATTATGTCATCAAATCAAATAGTACAGATTGACTAACCATTTGCCAGACAAACATGTACAAACACCCTAAGGGACTACCTGAGTCACCAAATAACTGCAATTTTCCCAATCCTTTAAATCAGCAGCTAAGCCAGATGTAAGAGAATTTTAAAACTGAGGACTTAGTATATTTTGTAAGAACTGATTCCTCTGTGGGGTACGTGTGTGTGTGTGTATAAAGATGTTATTCATCTGTTAATTTTTTCTGTACCAAAAAGATGTAAATTACTATTTATCCAGGAAATGTCTAGTCTTCTGAACCTCAATAGGTGAATGATTATTAAATTTTGCCTCTTAAGAGCACTTTCATTTTGATGGTAGTAGAGACTAAGCTTGTTCAAGCTATCATTACATGTTGAAAAAGTAGCCTCTGTAATTTACTTGCAATATTATATATAGGCCTCTATGTACCGTAAAATCCAGTTTTCCATAGTATACACACTAGGCAGCTTTGCTGAATACTAGATTTTAATGAGATCATGACCTTATTCATAATTTTCTAAGTTGATAAAGTTTTGGTTAAAATTCAAAGCAGTGTATTGAAACATGAAAACACAAGTCTCTATCAAGCTTGTCTTGGAGACATTTTAAACACTTTCTTTAACATGAGAGAATTCCATGTTGACAATAAGGGTATGCTGCATGCTCATCCTTGATTTAAAGAGGTCCTAGCTTTTTCCTCTCACTGGTTATGTGCAATCTTGAATTCATAGCATGATCTACTCTACCAAATCTCAAGCTTCCAGATAAAATCATCCAGGGATCCTATAAAACTCCAGGTGCTAGTTCAATAGGTCTAGGTTAAGACTCACCAGTGTGAATTTTTAACATGTGATGCTGATGCTGTTGTCCCCAAGAGTACACTGTGAGGAGCAAAAGTCCAGCTTGTTCTGTAGACTGTGCACCCTTTTCCTCTGGTTTTGATGAAGAAACTAAGACTGGAAGAGATACAAAATCCCCTTCCGTAAATTAGTAGTTCTTAAGTGAGGCTGATGATAAGAATCAATTGAGGAATATTTAAATCATAAGCACAGGCTTCGTACCAGACCAATAAAATCAGAGTTCCTGGGGACATCAGTGATTACAGAATTTTTCTTATGCAGTGAAGGTTAAAAACTACCACTTAGACCTTACAGCTAATTGGTGAAAGGGATGAGCCTAATGGCGGTTGAATGATCAGCACACTGACTGAAGGGATCATCATTGATTTCTACTTTCATCAGGCCTATAACTGTTGGGTATGCTTTAGATGCAAATAATGTGGAACTATAGTTCAAAAGCAATTGTGTTTCTCTAACACGCAGTCCTCTCGTTGTTACGGTTTCAAAATAAATGTTATCTCGCTAGAAAGGTCTTTCTGGACCATGCTATCCAAACAAACCCTTCCACCTTTGTCAGGCCATCATGTTGTCCTGTATTTTTCTTTTTCTTTTCAAAATTCATTGTCATTAACTGAAACTATATTATTTTTATTTTTGTTTTCTTATTAGAGTACAACTCTCATAAAAATGGAGACTGTCTTATTCACCCCCAAATCTTACACTTAGAAATCTTAATAATTATTTTTTTCTCCAGTAAACTAAATTTAAAAGGAAGCAACACAGTTTAACAGCTACAAGTGTGAGCTTTCAGTCAAAACAGATGGAGTGTGTTTCATTTTATTAATATCCCATTAACTTTATTTTCCTCATTTGTAAACAGGAAGTAGCATCTACCTCATAGACTTTTTGTGATATTGAATGAGGTGATTCATGCTTAACCCTTAACTCAGAAAATATTCAGTAAACAGCACTACTGCAATCTAATATAATGGCACAAAGTTGTATTAGTCAGCATTCCATTCCTCAGAGAAAATACCTGAAATAATCAACTTAAAAACGAGAAAGGCTTATCTTGTCTCACATTTTCAAAGGCATCAGTCCGAGGTCACTTGGCTTTCCTGCTTTGTACATTATGGTAGGAATGTGTAGCTGAGGCGGCCTGTTTACCCCAAGATAGCAGGGAAGCAAAGAGAGTGACAAGAAGGGAACAGTTATCAATATTCCCTTCAAGGACATACCCAACAACCTAATGTCCTTAGACCACACATTCTATTTATTTATTTATTTATCTATTTATTTATTTAATGTCATAGTACTTTATTGTGAACTACTACACCCTACATCTTTATTGACTTTGGGATGTTGACTTTGTCGTTTTTTTAAAATTTTTTATTTTAATATATTAGAAGTAGATATTAATAGGGAAAATATAAAAGCCATTCTAAGAAAACATAATTTTTTTTTGGTACTGGGGATCGAACTCGGGTCCTTGCACTTGTGAGCCAGGTGGCAGAACCACTGAGCTAAATCACCGGCCCAGAAAAAATAATTTTTATAACAAAATTATTAGAGAATAACCACAGTAAATACACTGTGTATCATGATCTTAAAAGAATGTATTTTCATTTGCTAATCTATCTCTCAGCTCATTGACTAATAATGCTACATCTTTTCCTGTATAAAACATTTTAAACACTGAAAAAGTATCTCACATTCTGAATAATTTTGAACAATTTCTTCCTATTTTGCAGTATTTATTATTCTTTTTGGTCCTTATTTTCACTTTCAGTTTCTCACACCAGAGACCATGCAATATTTACACGTTTGTTTGACTTATTTCACTTTAAAGTATGTTTTCAAGGTACATCCATTTACCTAGAAATGTCTGAAGTTTATCCTTCTTTATGGCTGAATAGTACTTCATTGTATTAAAAAATACTACATCTTTTCTATCCATTCATCAGTTGGTGGGCCTTTGCAATGTTTCCAAGATTTAGCTATTATAAACTGTGTTGCTACAAACATGGGTGCACATGTATCACTGCAATATGATGCTTTTAATTATTTTGGGAAAATACCTAGAAGGGAAATAGCTGGATCAAATGGGACCTCTAATCCTAGTTTTTTGAGGAATCTCCACACTGATTTACACAATGGTCGCACCAGTTTACACTACCATCAACAGTGGATAATGGTTTCTTTTTCCCCACAGCCCCACCAGCATTTGTTGTTGGTTGATTTCGTGATAACAGCTATTCTTTCTGGAGTAAGGTAGAATCTGTGTTGTTTAAATTTGCATCTCTCGAATGACCAGTGATGTTCCATGTTTTTTCATGTATTTATTTGTTGTTTCTACCTCTTCACTTGAGAAATGTGTATTCATCTCAGGTGCCCATTTTTGAATTGGGTCTTTAAATTTGGGTGGACTGATTTTTTTAATTCTTTATTATGTTCTAGATACTATTCCTTTGTCTGAAGAACTGCTGGCTAAAATTTTTCCCACTCTGTGGGTTGTTTTTTCACTCTGTTGGTGATTTCTTTTGTTGTGCAAAAGCTTAATAGGATGAGGTCCCAACTGTTGAGTCTTTGTAGTATTTCCCACATGGTCTGAGTTTTGTTCATGAAGGCTTGGTCTACTCCTATGTCCTCAGCATTCTATTCTCTCTTCCAGCAGATTTAGTGTTTCTGTTTAGGTGATACATTTTAAAGGTTTCACCACCTTCCGCTACAGCCACAGACTGAATCAAAGTCATGCCTTTAATACATGGGATTTGGGGGGACATTTAAGTTCTAAATTATTGCAGAGTTAGTTGTTGTTATTTTCATTTTAGAAGTGGAAGGAAAGACCCAATAAAAAGAAGTCATTTGTCCAAGAACACAAATACAATTTAGGGGAAGTCTGGATGAGAACCCACAAGGTCAGGTGTGCAAAGCTCTTTGCAAGAGCCTTCCTCATAGGTTATCTATATCAGATAAGGCAACTACCTTCTGACTCCCAATCCAGAATTCTTCAGGCTACACTACAATTCTACTTGATTAGCAGAACAAGATGGAAGTATTCATTAGGTACACTAATCAGTAGATTCCCAGCTCATGTCCAATTCTAATATTTATTGGTAAAATGGAAGGTTGAATATTCTAGCAAAACTGTTAGTAAAAAGTATCCAGTTCTGGCTATGTATCAAGCACCAACTAACCTTCATCAAACTTCTATGATCTATAATGGACTTTCAGATTTTTAGATGGAGATATTAGCTATCAGGTATCAGCCAGCCTCTTACAGGTAGTAAGAACAGATGTGGAATTGGAATTCACAGTTGAGAATAAAAGTGAAATGTGAAATTATTACACTTTATGAATATCAATAGTCTACTTTCTCTGAGAGAGAAAACACACTGAAATCACTTATTTCTGGTCAATACTTCGTATTTTTCCAACTTTCTATACAGGAGCTTACTACACAATGTAAATTTCATTAAATAGTTTTCTGAACAGAAAGTAAAAAGGGTACTGTGGAGGAGTTGAAATTCAATCATTCAACTTTTTATTGAATATATATATTCAACCTCATAAGATAGATAATGTAATAGATACAATTCTATGGCTCAGGGAACTCAAATTAATGAGTACAGCCTTACTGAAATATGATATCTGTCAGGTGTAAAAATGAACATACTGTAGCAGACGTAGAAACAGAGGGAAGCAGGGATTTCCAATGCCCCGAAGGCATCTGAAATGGCCTCACAGAGAAAATGGCCTTTTTTCTACATCTTAATTTTGGAGTGGCCAGAACTTATTTCAAGGGTATCCTTGTTAGCAACCCAACATATGCAAAATCATGGCATACAAAAGTGGTATGTTTGTGGAAGGGTAAAAATAGTCCATGGCCACAACAGAGGGTTCATGAAGGGCATCTGTGAAGCTGAAAGAAAACTTAAGACCTTTATCAATAACATACTTACTTTTGAGTTAAAAATAATTCCCACTGAAAACTCATAAGTGAGATGCTTTCTCCCCTTTCCACCTGCTGTGGAACAGCAGGAAGAAACCACAGGAAATACGCTGTGAATTTTGCATGCATAGGTTAACATTACTCTACATTCTGAGAGCTGCTAATATGGAAACATTTAAGAATGTCTTAAAAGATTTTTTAAATTTATTTTTCATATATAAGGGATTAACATTTCCTTTTTTCTTTGCTTTCTGCTGCTACTCTGTCAGTATTTACTGAGCTCACTTGCAGGTTTGAAGAATCAGTTTACATATGCTCAGGAAAGAATACAAAAAACCAGAAAGTTCTAAGTGAGAACATAATAAAATCCCACCTTGCCCTAGAAGTTGAGGAAGTCTGTAGCTTGTGAAGGGCTGAGATTCCTAGTGCCAGAAGAGATCACATCATCTGTACCCTTGTCCTGGGGCCACCCTTGACTCACCTTATGCCTGAAATATGCCTAAAATGTAATAAAACATTTGCTCTTACCTGTGGGTTCCCCAATGTGTCCACAGCTGCATTAGAGCAATTTAGTATAACTCACATTTTTCCTTCCAACCTAAAATAATTTGCTTTGGTATCAGAAAAATTAAGGTTTTAATCATAGCTTTCCCATATTTTTTTACAACTGAGTGAACTCAAGAAGGCTGATTAACCATTGTGGACTGTAATTTCATTATCTACCACAAATTAGAATATTAGTATATTTCTTGCAAGATTGCTGTGAAGACCAGCTGATAGATGTGAAGTGTCTAATACAGTACAAGTCAAGAATAAGGTTTTCGATTAATAGTAATTATGATGAGAATATACTGATGGTAATAAGGGGGAAGGAGGGGGGAACAAGAGAGATAAAAAAGAAAAGTAGAAAAAAGATGACTGTTTTACAAAGCAATGCTAGCAGGTGAACTTACACTTTGATTAATCATTGCATAAATGATTTTATGGCTTGGTTTTAGAATGTGATTAACCCCCAAGAGTCTTGCCCTGAAACCAGGATATGGTATATTCCTCTTCCCCCTTCCCCTTGCCAAAGTCCATCTCTTTCTTAGGAGTCAGATCTCAATTCCTGGGCCCACAAAAACTATTTGTAACATGTATCTCCTTTTCTCAAAGGGGTCTGAAAAGCAAAAATCATTTACAAAACTACTTTTATACATTAGCTATTGGTCTGGGTCTGTCTTAGAAATGAACTAATTGTTACAACAAATCTGTGATTTACCCAACATATGTGCAAAGCAAAGTAATTCTTTGGTGAGAGATCTACACTGAGGAAATTAACATTTTTCATTTTATTGACCTTTGTTTTTTTCTTTTCTGTACATTTCCTATTCATAATGTTTTAGATCTCTTTTGGTAGTGAGGGATATTTCTTTTCAGAAATATTTTATATGTAGGTATATGTGTATACAAATATGTCGGTTTTTTGCTATATGTGTTGCAAATACTTTTCATCATTTTTGATAAATTTGAAGTGGAAGAAGATTAAGAACTTTCTAAAAATCACAGAATTGATAAGCAAGGTAGGGTGAGGAGTTTACAAAGAGAAGTACAGGCACATGAATAGGACCCAAATGCATGGCCCTTCTGAAATCCTTTGACTGCTCTTGGGCAGTCTGTTCTTAATGCACTTGAAGTCTCCATATAGTATTCTCTCAGACAGCATTGGGAACCAGAGTCAAGTCATCCCTCTTGAATGAAAGAAATAAACAGTAATGTAACAGGCATTTAGCTAAGAGATATGTACAAGAACATAATGGAACTGAAAATCTGTACAATACTTTGAGGTATTGCTTCTGTTAATAACTGAAATCCAGTTAAACACAGTAGTGTTCTCTGTGGGTATACTAATTTTTGAAGTGTGAAATGAGGTAGTAATAACAACTTTACTCAAACACCAAAAAGTTTACGAAGTTTGTTTGAAATTGTCTTCCGTAGTTTTATTTTTAAATTTTATTTACTTTAGATTGTTAATGATTTTTCTTTTTGGAAATTTTAGAAAGCAGATAAAATACAACTGTAAAAATACTTGTAATATCAACACCCAGAGGCAACCATTGTAAACCTTGTTTACATTTAGGATGTATCTTTTTCCTTTTCATTTATAGTAAGTAAAGTACAATTCATAAAGACCAGCTGCATTAAGTAGAAAACCATAACACTACTGAGGACTCCCTATACTTTCATGGCCACAGCTAATGGGGCAGGCATGATGGGAGAACGGGGATTACTTCATCCAGAACAGCACACCACCCAGACTAACACAGCTCAGTTTATTGTTCCCTTTCGAATCACTTCAACTGTTACAGAAATTTCTCTGCCCCAAAGTTCCATTTCAATATATTACATAATTGTCTGCTTGCTGAAGGAGCTTTCCTTTTCTAGCAATCCCAATCTGTAGATGGCTTTGGAGAGGTCCCAGGGTAATATAAGCAGACATGATGACAATTAATAACTCACCAGAGTTGAACTGACCAGAGATGACTAGTCTGGAAGCTACTTACTGACATGATCCATCCATGGGCCAATAGTGAAGAAAATAATCTTAAGCCAATGAAGACCATGTGAAATAGCTCCTCAGTATTGGGAGATGGGAGAAGAATCCACTCAGGAAAGAAGAGAGATGCCAAATAATTGGATTCTTTTCTGTTGTGATAGCCACATTTCCTTAATAATTTGTCACAAACATTCCATCACTAATGCATTTGTTCAGGCAGAGTGTGTTGCTCTCAGCAACCCTACATAAATCTCTGAGCTCTTTAGACAATACATTAAAAAGGAAATCACACTGGGTGTTATACACACAGTAATCTCAATACTCTAGGAGACTGAGGCAGAAAGATCACAAGTTTGAGCTGATCCTTGGCAACTTAACAACTCAGTAAAAACACTGCCACTTTATTGTCATTAATAGATTTAGATCTGACCTACTGTTCTGGACAATTTCTGCCAACTCACCCTCTCCTGCTTCTCAACCAAACCTGAGATTGGATAGGGTGATACACCTCATCCTAACTTACAAATACAGTGTTTGAAGTCAGTGATGGTGAAACTTTCTGAGATCAACTGCCCAAACTGTAACCCAAAACCCACTTGCTTATCCCAAAGTGCCAACAGTACAATAAACCTGAATACTGAAGTTTTAGTTTAGGAAAAAAACTCATACATTAACATCTTTTGTTTTCAAAGAAAATCATAATATAACACATGTCCATAGGTTCCTCACCTACACTCTCCTGTTGGTGCATCAAGCGTTTGCGGGGTATGCGTAGGGGAAAAGATACTATATAAACATACCTATGTTTATATACATATATACACATACATTATACCATGTATATACTCACATATACACATTATAATATGTATATACTCACATATATGTTTGAGAGAGACAGATTCCTTGTTCTTCTGCCTAAAGGACAAGTGATAACACTATTAATAGTCTGTAATCCTTTAAGTAGATAGGGCACATTAATCTACACATTAATCTTAATAAGGTTATTATTTATGGGTGAAAAATTTGTTTCTCACAAATTGTTAACAAGCGCTAACCATCCAAGGATAAGCTGCATAAAAGACTGAGAGTTTATTCTTCAAGGAACAGAGAAATTAAAGAGATAGACTTCTTTGTTAAATTATGGAGTGTTCATATCCAGTGTCAGTTTTCTTAGACCTGAAGTTTATTTCATTTTTACTTCTCAGAGGAGGTAAATGAACATTAGGATTTATCTCAAGTTCATGGTGCAGTTAAAAAGTAGGTTTTGAAAGCTGTGTTAGATTTCTGTTATTTGTTTGCATGGAAATGAATGAAGTTCAGGGTACCCAGATGGTATTGAAAAAGTGTGCTAAAGGTGGGAAGTATCACAATTGGGTAACACTAGTAGGAAATAGAAATATAAAATTGAAATGAAGTAAAAAGAAGCTGAGGAAAAGCAGCAGCATGAGAAAGAAAAATAAAATATTGCAAACAGGCCCAATTATTTTTATTTGTATTATTTGTCTACAGCAAAATACCATAACATACACAACCAAGATAAGAATGCACAGAGCAAGGCGTTGTATAATTTAAATATTTTGCTGTACTTTTTAAAGGACCAAACTGAGACACTAATGCAATTGTATTTAAACTTACAATATTCTTATGTAAAATTTAGGGCTCTAACCCCTTCTTTCTGAGAGGGACACAGAGACAGAGACAGAGAGACTGAGAAATTTACACACTTGGAAATAAAATACTCTTCTTGGGCAGAGGAATGTCTCAGTCTTTTAACATATGTGGATCAGTAATGAGATCTTTCAGGAGTGAAGACAGCACTCTTCTGGGGAAAAAATATCCAGGTTTTAGGTTTGCTGCACAACTTTGGGGCATTAGCTAACTTATTTACAAAATAAATATTGGAGTGGTAAGAAATGTTTATAGCTTCACCCAGGATTCTTCACTATTCCTCTTACCTTTGCCTCCTGCCTGCTAATTTGCAACCAAAAAAATCTCCATTTTATTTTCATAAGACAGAGTGTTAGAGGTAACCTGACTTTGAGTACCAATGGTCTTTTTTCCCTTGTCTCATCTGTAACTTTTTCTCTGACGTGGTTCTCACGAGGAATAACAGGAGGTCAATGTCAGCCTTTCTTCAGATGTGGGGTCAAGACTACTGATTTTAGCTATTTATGAATAGACTTGCTTTCTCTTGAGCCACCATGTTGCCATCTATAAATTTAGGAACTTAGATTAATCTATACAAGTATCTGCAGCTTCACATACAGCTTTATGGACAAGAGTAATTTTCTCTTGATTTTGCCTTCTATTTTCTCAGATTTTATCTCATCTGATGTGTGACCAATTCCTCCACACTTCTGACCCACTAATTCTGTGTTAGTTACTTTTCTCTTGTTGCTGAGACAAAATATGCAACACCCAAAGTTAAAAGGGAAAGAGTTTATTTAACTCACAGTTTGTAGAGGTTTCAGTCCATAATTGGCTGGCTCCACAGCAGAGTGGAACATGGCAGAGGGATGTCACAGAGGAGAAACAATTCATGGTGCCCACATGGAAGCAAAAGTAATAAGGGAACCTTAACAGTGTCTTTCTGCCCCTTTTATCCAGACCATAGGGATTCGGGCAGTGCCAAACCAATCAGTGTATTGGTTTAGTAATCACAAGCCCTTAACCCCAGCATCACACACTCTAGATTGAGGCACCTTTGAAAAAGCCACCTATGACCACATGAGGCTTTGAGGGGACATCTAGACAGAAACTATAATAAATCCCAACCATTCCACTTCCTGTTTCCCCATACATCCTCCCTATCACACTCACTCCAAGACAGGGTGATCGAAGATGAAACCCCTAATAAATAACTAGAAGTTAGTTCTTAGATGAAGGAAGTCTACAGTCTATGAAAAAATGGTAGAACCATTATGGCTTAATTATCTTAAAGGAGAAAATATATTATGAACGTGAACAATGAACTTCTACATGTCAGAACATCAAGAACCAACTACCAGGGAATGTTCTATAGGCATAACTGAAGTTTCAACTGAAGTATAAAACTAAATATACTTTAACGTACACTTTAAACAGTTCTTCACATATTCAACAAGTCTATACTAAATACCTACTCTGTGCCAGACAATACATACGTACACGTGTCTATCAATCTTTTAATCTATGTAGAAATGAAAACATACAGTTTTAATCAGATGCATGTTGGACTTTAAATCCTGTAACATGGTTTCCAATTTACATTTTAATATATCATGGTCCTTGCATTTGATCATTTTAACTCATCTGATTTTATATATTCTACCTACCAAGTATTATGGTAGGTAATGCAGAATATAGCAATGAGCGAAAGAAAAAGAGAACAGATTAATCACAGAAGGAGGTATTTAAAGAATACCTTTTTGTGAAGGAGGTATTTTAAAAAATCAGTTAAAGAATAAAGAGGAGATAGGAAGAGTGAGAAGAATGTAAGTAATGACGTATGTTAGAGCATGAATGAGTGTATGCAATATGAGATTAATTATGAATGGATCACTATGCAGTGTTGTGGGAGTTAAGAGAATACCTTGTAACCATAAGTACAAAGTCATTAGACAGGTGAGATATTCCATAAAATTAAAGGTACTGAATTGAAAGATACAGGCCCATAGTGAAATTAAGAGACATGAGGTTAATCAAAGAACTTACAATTAAGATTTTCTCATAACTAAGTGGAATTCTGGCTACTTAGAAGAAAATTCTTAAAATATGTGTATGAGATGTTATTTGGAGAACCATTATTGTGAAAACAGTTCATATTAAAATGAGTTCAGAATTATATTCATAATGCATTTAAGACTTCAAGTTCTCTTTTCATTATATTAGCACTTGCATTGATATTGTAAAAATAACAGTAATACTGCTGGGGCCTTACCACAAGGCAGTGACATCAAACTATGTTAGTGGTTATTACATTCTTTATTGCTATGCATTTACAGTTTAACAAGCCAAAGTCATTTAAGAATAGCACTTGACATAGTCCTGATTTAGTACATTGTGGGACATATGAAACACTTCTGCTGCATCGAGAAGTATGATGTTTCCCCAAGGAAAACTCTTGTGCAATAGCCTTGAGCTGAACTAGCTGCCTTTGTTGTGGATCACTGTTTTTACTTGAAAAAATGATGAACAAAATTTGAAATTCGATAAACTGTGCTCCCTGCAACACCTCCCCCCAGCCTTTTTCATAAATTTCAATTTCAGAAGTCTCCTGACTCATCCTGACATGTAAATATTGTCTGCAATTACTCAAAGAATTTGATGAAAGCTGGCGGCGGGCTCAGTTACAGTTTTTGAGAGCTTCCCCTTTTGTCAGAAATGGCGTTACCTTTAGGCACTGATATGTGACAATATACCTGAGATATTTTCAACCAGGAAACTCACCTTAGTCTAAGTGTTCAGTGATTTTATTGGGGATTGATCACGAAGACATGGCTGGCTAACATCAAGCTGCAGCTTCTCTAAAGGTCAAGATGATATGGCATGACCCAAAGGGCTCTGAATTACATTAGCGGTGAGGCAAAAGCCCTCCTCCTAAATCATGTTATTTTCCGGCACAGCGATGGCAGACCTTGTACAGCCTGAGTGCCAAACTGCAACGCAAAACCCACTTATTTATCGAAAAGTGCCAACTTTCCAATTAAATCTGAATACCGAGGTTTTATCTTAGAAGAAACAATTCATACATTAACTTACTCTTTTGTCTTCAAAGTGAAACGCGATTATACACTTGCTGATCTAGCATCAGGCTCTAAGGTTAACAAACTCCTGTGAGTCTAACATTCCAAGGATTTAGAGATTAAGTCAAAGATACTGAAAACATAGGTCAGACCTCTTTTGGAACGAGGTTAAAATTTTTTACTATACACAAATTATGGTTAATCAGATTTGGAAGTTTGGCAGATGTTCTCTCCAAAAGGAATAAGATATTCTTGTGACTTCAAGGTAAATAATAGAAAGTATGAAATACTAATGGAAAAAGTTCAACATTGACGTAATCATCAGAATTTAGAAAATGTGCTTCCAGTACTAAGAGTTTAAGAGCTTCTCATTATTTAAACACTTTTTGTGGAAAGATCAGTGATAATATTAACACACATGATCTTCAAACTTATTTTCAAATGAAAAGTGACATCACACATAAGATGTGTTTAATTCAAAGAACCAATATTTCCCAGACGACTAATACATGCTGTTACAAAACCATGCAATAGTAAAAGACTCATTCAAAGTGAAAGATAGACTAACAGACTTTTTTTTTTTAGACTAACAGATTTTAAGGAAACAAATTTAAAATTTTTCAGATTCTAACTTACAGTTAACGTTTAAGAAACTATCACTTATCAAGTTTTGATATAGTATCAAAGAATACCCAAAGTTATCTAACAAGTCTATTAAAATGCTTCTTGTTTTTTCAATACTTATCCATGTAGGCTGGATTCTGTTTACACACTTTAATCAAAATAATGTCTACCAGACTGAGTGCAAAATAGAAATGATATTCTTTTTCTATTTTATTAAGCTGAATATTAAAGATATTAATTGTGAAATGTATAAACATATTGCTCTTATCAGTAATTATGTTTTTGTGTAACAATTATATTTATTAAATATCTCATTGACATTAACATGCACTTAAAATATAACTTTTTGAATAATTCTGTAAACACATTTTTAATTTATCAGTTTTAATTTCTCATAATAAATACAGATGGATGCAGCACAAATTTTTTTTTTTTTTTGTACCAGGGATCAAACTTGGGTCCTTAGTTTGCGAGGCAGGCGGTGGAACCACTGAGCTAAATCCCCGGCCCTACAGCACATATTTTTAAAACCTATTAGTGGGCCCAATAATTTTAAGAGTATAAAGAGGTCCTGAGGCCAAAAAGGTTGATAGTCATTTAAGCAAAATTTTTCAAAAGGGATCTTATAACCTAGTCACTATGATATGTCTCTAGGCAACCAACTGGTTTGCAAATAAGGCTTTGCTGTAACACAAATATGCTCGATTTTTTACATATTCTTTATGCCTACTTCCAGCCACAATGGTAGAGTTGAAAAGTTGCAGCAAACTTAAGCAGATAGGACACACTGAATACACATACACTCCCTCTGTTATTCTATGACAAAGTCTACGGAATTTTACTATCTAGGCGTCTATTTTTTAAAAAGAAGTTAACCATCTCTTGAATTGCTGAGTCATAAAATCAGTTTAAAGGTATGAACCAGCATTCTTAAAACATGATAAAAAGAAAAAAAGAAATGAAACAAGAGAAACAAGAAAAAATAGAATGCATTGCATATTAGTACCTATTATTTTTTAAAATCATTTGTTTTTGGTGCGTGTGTGACTGTATCTATATTGAGTTTGTAAGTAAAATATTTTTAAAGTAACTCATCAACAAAAAAAATTGAAATATGTAATGTGGAAGCAATTAAGAGTCTCAGATGCATTTTTTTTTGGAAAATCTGTTGGTGTTTTCAGTACTGGCTATTGAATCCAGCTCCTTTACACCAAGGTATACCTCCAGCCATTTTTTATTCTTTTTATTTTTAGGCAGGGTCATGCTATCCTGCCCCGATGGGCTTGAATTTGTGACCCTCGTAATAGAAAAGCCTTTACAAGTGTAAACACAAGCCTAATCACTGTACTCACAATGCTTCAGAACCCTCCAAAACATATCTTTAAGCTTTAATTTTACAAGGGGTGGGGGTACCTGCATTTGGGTAAACTGTATCCTACATTTGGATGAGCCTCACCCTAGCAAAAGCACCCTTGTGGCCACCATACCTCCCTTTCCAGGTCATATCAGAGATGTACTGTAAACATTCTAAAGTCTCTTAAGTTCTTCAGATCAGTAGTTAGTATATAAACCCAAAATAAACAAATTAATGCATTTACATTAGTCTTACTGAAGATATTCAAAGATATTTATGGCAAAACAACTTCAACAATTCACAACTTCACAAGTTTTATAGAATATAAATTACCCCTAACTGTACAGATTTGGTTAAGCTTATAAGTCTCTTATTTTAAGAACTCTAAGTCAATGTCATTTCTCTACACGTCATTATAAAGTTTGTTTTTTAACCAGAAATTGGCTATATGTGGTATATTATGTTCTTATTGTTAGTAAACAAATAACTTCGATAATGGTTACCTTTAAAATTATTCACTGATGTTTAAGTAGAATTCTTCAGGTACATACTTTATAAGGACTGAAAGGGTCGCCGAAGAAGGGGGGCACACACGGACGTTCAAGCAAGCTTTATTGGGGCGACAGTCTGCAGCCTGCCGGGCTGACTCACAGAGTGGAGACCAGCAACTGCATGGGTTGAGCTGGAAGCTTATATAGGGATCTTGCAGGTGGGAGAGCACTAGGCCATTGGTGGGGCTGGGTGATTGGGGCTGGGGTATGTAGCAACAGGTTTCGGTCAGGGGGATGGAGTCACTGCTTTCGGGAAGCCTCTATCTTACTGGAACATCTGACCACGAAACCGGCGGGGCAGAAAGACCTTAACTAGGCAGGGAGTCACTAACAAAGGGAGGTCATGCCTTAGTTATGCGGAAGTTCCCTGTTCCCTGTGGCCGGAGTGGGGCAGGGGGAAAACTCTGTGGGGGATCTGAAATACCTAACATCCCAGCCTTCATTTTGTTATGGAATTGGGGCGGCGTTTTCTTCTTCCGTATCTGCTTCCTGCTGATCTGGGATGAAGTTTTTGGGGGCGTGGGGGCTGGCTGGGAAGTGGGCACAGGGCGGGAGCCTCTGCGATGCCCTAGTCGGCCACGCCTTTGCCGACGCTGTCATTCTTGGTGGACATGGAACTCCCAGAGGGCCAGTTCTTTAGGAGCCGCGACGATGTTCATGGTGGCCACATCTAGCACGGAGAGAGGAGTGGCGAGAGGAGGGTAAAAAGTCTGTGGACAACAGGACCACCGTGGGGGCTTGAAGTTGTGAGGGAAGAATTCAGTAAGTTATCAAAAGGGCACACAGAATTAATATCAAAACAAATAAGGCAGGGAAAGATATAGTCAATAAAGGGGCACGGTTACTCAGCCTCAGGTATGACAGCCTACTGTGAGGTTTTGGCCATGGGGAAAGGATGTTCTGCAATCCTGGTCAGTTTAAGCCGGGTGTGTGTGTGTGTGTGTGTAGTGTGTTCAGTGTTCTGGATTCAGATTAAGAAGCTGTGAGCTTTATATAGTGTGTAGCAGAGGGTTTGGTATACCTCAAGTACTAAATTAATTTCTTTAAACTGAAGAAAACAGCATCAGCACAAATAAATGATCCAGGATTTGTATATGCTTTTGCAATGTCTCTACAAAAGGTTGTGATTTCTTAGAAGAAAGCCCTTATTGCAGTCATGTTGAGAGACCCAGCGACAAATATGAAGTGATCAGATCCATTGAAAACAACATCAGAGACTATGGCTTCGGAGCTGCAACATCAGCAGGACAAAGACAGAATCACTTGGTTAGCATCTTTCCACCAAGGTAGAATTCTGAACAAAAGCATTTGAGAGTTCTAATTACTCAGTTTCCTACAGCAATTTCTTCTCTCTCCTCTGTTGAAATGCCAAGCTATTTACAAGGCTCCCAAAACATTTATAGGGCTACACATTGCATATAATATCTGCTACTGTTACAAGCTGCCCCTTGCCACAATAAGACACACAGTAATTTTCCTTGAAATTTTATCTCAGGAGAAAATACTCAGCATTTTCAAACTCAGAGGATTAATCTAGACTAAGACAATTCTATTGTACTATGTTGTGTTGCAAAGTATTGTATTCTCTCTGAAGTGATATGTGGATGCCCAAATTGTCATATGTGTTCAGTCAATGTACTGTCAGTGGAGTTATGATTACATCAGAGTTAAAAATCCCTTAATTATACAGACATGGTATACATATCTATTCTTCATCATATTTTCACCAGTGACTACCACTGATAACAAATCATAGCATCCTTTCTCTTGAGCCTTAACTAGAGACTCAGAGCATTCATTAATAGATGAATCCAGACAACTTCTACCCATCAATGAACACTAGCACACATAGAAACATACACATTCTATGCAAATCTATCCCTTGTGCAGATAAATGCAAGCCTATATTTTTAATATAGATTTCACCATATGATTTAGGCATCAAAAATGGGCTCTTCATAATTTCTAGCACATTTTCAGTTGTTAATGCAGATTTGGCCATTTATTATTCACCAAGCTGATGCTAAACCTAAGTTCATCTTACATGGAATCCTACCATCAAATATATTAGACACTGCCAATCGTATTCACCAACAATTATTATCTCCTTCATTGAAAAGAGAAACCTATTTGGTTCAGGAAAGTGACCTACTGGGCCCCAGTGCAGATTTTAACCTCTCCACTTATCTTTCTTAATAAGAAGGAACCCACGGGACATAGTCCTGATTTCTAAATCAGGTGGAGTTTCTGGAAAACCATCTTCGTTTTTTACAACAGGGAGACCAGTATCTAATATCACTATATCCCCTAAGTCCTTTTAGCTTTAAACATGAACTCTCACAGTCATATTATGACTATGAAACACAAATATGAGAAAAGACCACAAATATCAGAACTGCCAGCCCATACATCAATAACTCACTCAACTACTGTCAGCAATCATCTACCAGCAGGCTCCTTGCTAAGTCAGAAAAATATATCACTTTGTGTTTAAGCCACTTAAAGTAAAATTTACTATTATGTTGAAAATTCTAACTGAATCATACGGATTTACCTCTGGTTACTGTTAATGGTCACAATCATTTTGTTTACCATTTATACAGTTTGTCAGTCAATTCCTTTACATGTAGACAAAGAAAAAAATAAAGAAAAAATGAGTATCAAATCCACTAGAAAGTGAAGGTACATGAAGAGTAGTTAGGAAAATGCAGTTACTTACCATGAAACCTTAAAAGTGACTCTGGAAGCTGCAAATAATGAAGTGTGAGGCAAGAGATCTGCTTGCGCACAGCATCTGTGAGAAAGTGGGTGGGTTCACCCTGGCCATTTATCTTATCTGCCGGATTGAGTCTATGAAGTTGGGATGTTAACTGAGAAACCTGAGAAATGCCTTGTTTTATTCTCATAGTCAATTAGAGGGCTATAAACAAGCTGAATTTATCCATGAATTTAATATTCAAAATCTCTATCACTGCAGTCTCTGCTACAGATAAAATTCCACAGGCAATAAATCCAATCACTAATCTGCACTCTCACTACTTGCTTTGGAAATGTAGTATCTCTTTGCCTTAACATGTTTTCATTCTTACATTGTTCGAAATGATTTGATCTTGTGTTTGAAATATGACAAAACTACTTGACTCCTCTCTGATGTCCATTAGGGAAGAATATTAACTGCAAAGTACATTACATTATCAAACCTGGAGGTAGAATATATTGGAAAAGCATCAAAGCTCAAGTTGCTTTTTCTTATTGTTACTCACAATTGAACTCAGGGCCTTCTTTCTGAGCTACATCCTCAAATCTTTTTAGGTTTTTGTTTTGTTTTGTTTTGATTTGTTGTTGTTGTTTTGTTTTGGGTTTTGGTTTTTTGGGTTGTTTTTTTTTTTTTTTGAGACAGGGTCCTACTAAGTTGCTAAACTGGCCAGGCTGGGCTGGGAGTTGTGATCATCCTGCCTTGGCCTCCTGGAGTGTTGGGATTACAGGTGTATGGCACCCCTGCCTGCCTCAAGCATGCTGCCCATTAAGAAAGGAATCTCCTGGGCTGGGGATTTAGCTCAGTGGCACTATGCCCTGCCTCAAAGCACAAGGTCCTGAGTTTGATCCCTGGTACCAAAAAAAAAAAAAAAGAAAGAAAGAAAGAAATGAATCTCCTGCTGGCTCCAGTTATCTAGACTTGGCCCTGTTAAGTTCACAAAGTAGAACAATCCATGTGAAAGCTGAATATCCTGCCATTAGGACCTGAATGTCTTAATGTTTTACAGAAGTTAAGATAATTTGCTCTAAAGAAACTGACAACACAGAACAGTATCAATCAATCCCATCACATCTTCTTTTTGAGGAAATGAAATGAGAATCATACAGAAAGATACAGATGGTCCACAGAACCTGGGAGACATAATGGTTGAACGAAGTAAGCAAAAGCCTAACAGTAGAACCCATAAATATGCCAGAACCGTAAGACAGTCGTGACAGAGAAAGTCAAATAACAAAATTACATGTACTACATGGCTTTCCCATCGCTGGGATAAATTACCCAACACCTACATCTTAAAGGAAGAGAAGCTTAATTTGGCTCAGTTTCAGAAGGCTCCAAGGCAGAAACATGGCGGAAGCGCTTGGTGAGGCATCAGCTGAGTTCTCTCAGCCCCCCGGGAAGCAGAGCTGGGGACAGTACCAGCCCGACGCTGAACTGAACAGTCCCTAGGATGAGCCCGCGTGGAAGGGCTTAAGAAGCTGGAGTCTAACAGCCACAGGCAACCGAAGGAGAAAAACATGTCCCTATGAAGCCGAATGGCATTTCTTAAAGTACTCACCAACTTCCTCTTTCTCCCCTTTCGCTCCATGTGTACTGCAAGCCTATTGGTTGCTGCCACCCACATGGAGGAGGGTCTTCGGCCCTCAGTTTGCTGGTTTTCATGCCAATCATCTCTGGAACGCCCACCGACACAGCGCTAAGTGTGCTTTACTAATCAGCTAGGCCTTTCCTAATCCAGTCAAATTGAAAATCACAATTAACAGTCACACTATGTTAATCATATTAGTTAATAATAATGATATTGGTAGTAACAACTGAGAAAATTTTACAATAGAATGCCAGATCCTTTCGCAAACACTTATTAATTTAGCTAATCTATTTCAGAGAAGCTATGAAGCTTGCAGTCTTACTTCATCATTCCAAGTATACATACAGTGATATGGCAGTACACACAGGAACGCAGGGAAACTGGATGTGGTGGCACACACCTGTAATCCCAGCGCTCTGAAAAGCTGAGGCAGGAGGATCGCAAGTTCGAGCTCAGCAGGCACAACTCACAGAATTAGGCCCTATCTCAAAAAAAAAAAAGAAGAAAAAGAAAAACTGGGTAGCACAGCGGGGAGATCTTGGGTTCAATCTCCAATGCTGCTAAAACAGCGACAATCTAGGCAAAGTGGTACATTCCCGTAATCCCACAGCTAAGGAGGCTGAGGCAGGAGGATAACTGAATTCTAGGCTAGCCTGGGGTATACACTGAGTTTAAGGCCAGCCTGAACTACATAGTGAGACTGTCTCAGAAAAGAAAATTAAATAAATAAAACTAAAATATAAAACAAGAACAACAACTGAAAACAACAAAGAATGAGTGCATAGAAGAGCCTACCCTGGGTCACAAGTAGTCCATCTCCAGAGTCCCTCCTCTTGCCCATGCCGCAGCATTGCCTCCTGCCATGAATTTGGACATGTTCTGCTAGAGCCCTCAAGACCAAACATTTCCTTGTGCTCTTCACTTATACTCACAATAGCTATAGTTCCCTTCCTCTGACCTTTGCAACCTGAAAGAGAACAACACATTGATGAGACTTTAGACCAAGTTCCGTGGGTGATAAGAGTTTGTAGCATGGAAAAAAATCACTTAAATTATCTGACCCTTGACTTCTCTCCAGTAAGCTAAGAAAAGCATCAACCAGTTCATTGAACTGGTGTGCAGAAAATATGGTTGGATATAGTTCCTACCCTGTGTAACACAGGACTTGGCACTGCTCTTTAATAAAGTACCCTCTTTGAACCAAGAGAACTCAAAATGCTGAAGAAATAGTAACACATGCTAGCTGAGATCTTTCTATGAAGATGAATTCTTCTATTTTTTTCTCTATTACATATCAGCTAAATGGCACTGGGGATTACTTCACATGCTATGTGAATGAAATTTTCACTCAAAGGAAAAATGGGAAGTAGTGATACGTTCAAAATATTTGAGGTTTCGTGGTTTTTGTTTTGTTTTGTTTTGTTTTATTTTGGGGGGTTGTACATTAGCTGCATGGTATCAATATCACTTTTTTCCTGTAGAGACACATCTTACAAATCACTCCTCAGTTTTGAACAAATATTGTACTGAGCAATGCTGCTGGGAAGAATCTTGCCTCAAGGGACTCCTTATTGTCAAGTGGCTTTCCAAGTAGCTGAAATAATATTATTTTGTTCAACTAATATCACCTCTAGCAGCATGCTGTTAAAAATAGAAGCAGTAGAAAACATTGTTTCCTTCTTTAAATTTCATAAGATTCCTCATGTACATGTGTTCATCCACACCCTTTATGCAAGTCAGAAGCATAAGCCCATGGTTCTGAATTATTTTTAAAATTTTCATCCCTCTTACTAACAATTTATTTTCATAACAATAAAAAAGTGACAGAAAATTGTGTGTGTGTGTGTGTGTGTGTGTGTGTGTCCAGGCATGCACTTGGGCTATTTCAAATCATCAGCATTAAAAGTAAGCCTAGGTCCAAGATTTAGCTCATTGGCACTGGGCCTACTTCGCAAGCACAAGATCCCAAGTTCAATCCCCGGTACCAAAATAAAAAAAAAAAATGTAAGCCTAAATAAGAGTGGTAGAACTCAAGACTTTTCATGAGAACGTAACAGACACTTCTATTTTCCTTTTATTTCTTTTTGAACATCTGTATCTAGCCAGAAAACAGGGTTCAGTGCAATAAGTTATTTAATTCACAGCAATCCTGGGAGGAAACATTTTAACTTAATTTTTAAAATAAGAAAATTTTTGGAGAATGTTACTCTGAAGCCATATGGGTGGTAAATAATCATAATTAGAATTTGAATTCAGGGCTATATTATTCATATTTCTTTTTTTAGTATTATTATTTATTTATAAATTCATGCATTCAAGTAACACATTATATAAGCAAACAGAAGATTGTGTTTTGTTCTTTCGTTTTGTTTTGTTTGTGGTACTGGAAAATAAATCCAGGACCTTCCTACTGACTTACATCACCAGTTCATTTTTTATTTTTTTTATTTTGAGACAGGGTCATCTTACCAAGTCTCTAAATTGCTCAGGCTATGTTTGAACTTGAAATGATCCTGCATCAACTTCTCAGAATGCTGAGATTACAGGTGTGTGTCAACCTGCCTGATTTTTATTTAAAATTCAATTTAACTCCAATCATTCCTAACTCTTAAGAGTGGAATAGTCCATGTTGTTAAAAAATATATAGCATGCAATGCTGTACTCTTTATTTCCCTTGAAGAGAATTAGAGATGAATATAGAAAATTAGATGTCATTGTTATCTTTTTTTCTTTCTGTAGTGCTAAGAGATAACACCAAAAAAAGAGGACCATTATTTTTAATCAGAGTTTCTTATTATCTCTTGGAATTTGCATAGGCAGATACAATGTTGATTATGTACCTAAATTTATTACCAAATAAATTAAAAGGGACTAACTTTCCAATAAATGCTCTCAGTCAGCTCTGGCTGCTCTGACAAAATACCATAGAACTGGCTGGTTTGTAGTCAGTAGAAATTTATTTTCTCACATTTCTGGAGCTGGAAATCTGAAGTCAGGGTGCTAGCTCAAATGGCTGGGCTCTGGTGAGGGCCCATTTCCTGATGCAGATGGCCTTTGACCCATTGTACCTGTACGTGGGCTTTCCTAGGGGGATGTGCATGGAAAGGAAGAAAGATAATGCTCAAGTCTCTTCTTATAAGAGCACTAATAACACCCGAAAACCCAACCCTCGTGACCTCATCTAAATAAAATTACCTCCCAAAAGTCTCACCCTAGACATCATCATATTGAGGGTGAAGAGTTTTAGTATTTGATTTTGGGAAGGGACAATGCAGTCCACAGCACTGGAAGAATGAAGAGGAAAGAAAAAATCAAGTCATAAGATTATAGAAAAATTGAGAAGCAAACAAGTTAATAGGGGTGTGAAATCTATTTTTTTAAATGAAAGGAGAAAATTTAGAAAATCCTCCTAACCAAAGTGAGCAAAAGTCCACTAAAAGTTATGATTCAGTTTAGGTGCCTTTTTTCTAATGGTGAGTATATAATACAATCCTCCTCTGCACCTCAAACTCTATGCTTGACAACATTAAGAGATTTATTGTAGGGAACGGGAAGGGGATGTTACCAGAACCTCTGCAGTGAGTCCTGGTCTCCTGTGAGCCACAGCAGCACATGGCGAATTACAGGAAAGGTAGAAAAAATGCGACTGAGAAGAAGCTGAGCTTTGGATCTGATCAGTGCTGCTCAGGGCAGCAAAGACAAAAGCCCCCAGTTTAGTGCACCTTTTATTCAGTACATCAGGAGAAACAAAGGTAACAAATGGCTTGCAGAGAGTTCAGTACATCCGCATAAACAAGATGGTAAAGGTCCAAGAACAATGAAGAAATGAGTGGATGTTTTGTTCCTCCCAGGATGTTTTCAGCTCCCAGGATATTTCTTGTCCTGGAGAATCACAGCATCACCGGATCATTGAGGTCTCAGTTGTGACCAGAGGCCAAAATGCAATTATGTCTCAGAATTCCATAGCTGGGCTGTAGGCAGGAGAACTAGGCTAACCATATGATTTTTCCCTAAAATTATGTAGCATTGCTCCCGACAATTTATAGGGAAAAGAATTGGTTGTTGGCAATATCTAACTATGGAGAAAACAAAAGAAGCCATGTATTAATGTACTAGAAATAGGAGCTCAGGAACAAAACAAACACTACAATATATACTACTCACCCCAAAACACACACATACATACACCTCTTTCCTAAATTCTGTGTCTCTGAATAGTCAATAAGTACAGATTAGAGTTTATACAGCGTGTTCCATGATATATATTTGGCTTTCAAATTTCATGGTATTTAGTTGATATTTGGGTTTAACAGATATCCATTGAATATACACATACTGGTTCTCTAGCACTATCTGTTACTCTGAGTGGGTAACAACCAAACTGAACTATGTACCATTTAAGCCTGTGACTCTTTCAGCAATATAAGGACAAGGAAGTTTATAAGGGCAGCATAGCAGACAAATGAGGTTCTTAGGCCTTCCATAACGAAGTACAGTCATAGTGTCCTGTACAGTGTTTCAGTCTACAGTAGACAGTATATATACCTTCTATCTTAGGTATTTGGTAGATTATACTATCTAGGTTTGTCTAAGTGTAATTAATAATGTGCACAAAATTGTGACATCACCTAAACATATCCTGCTGTTACATGGCATCAACTACACCACAAATAGTTTAGCTTAAATAATAGTAGGCTACAGTCTCACACTTCTAGAATGAACATACAGAAAACCAAGGTTAACAAAGTTTTTTCCTTTAGAAAGCTATGAGGGAAAAAGTTGTTCCAAGTATTGTGCCATGGTTTATAGATGGCTGTCTTTCTTTTGTGTCTGCTAACATCATCTTCTCTCTATAAATGTCTATCACTGTACCTAAATATCCCCTTAATGAGAAGTCTAATCCTTATAACTACATGATATTTTTAATTGACTACGCTAATGAATCTTCAAACAAAGTCACACTCTGAAGAACTGTGACTTAGGACTTCAATGTATCTTTTGTGAGGCTATATTTCAACTATAATAATAGGTAATAAATATAACTTCAGAAAATCACTAGATATTGTGAAACCCAATTTATTTAGTTCAGACATCCCTTGGATGCAAGGAATATGGAAAAGAATTGGCTTGTAGTCAGGTATTAGTGAGGATAAGAATAATTTCTTTACTCACAACATAAAGAAATTATTTTTTCTGAAATTCATCTATTTTTTCTTTTGTAGTATTTGGAGTTGAACCATAGCCTCACATGTGCTATATCCCCAAACTTTTTCAATTTTATCATTTTGTGTTAGAGTCTTGGTAAATTGCCCAGCCTCCTTAGTAGATGAGATTATTGGAATGCTCCACAATGCCCAGTGGAATTCATCTTTTTAACACAGCAAAATTATTACATATATGACTGACTTTCAAATTTATTTCAATAGCATTAGGATAATTTCATAATCTCCTAATTGGGGTATAAGAAAAGCAAAAATGCTGAAGTGCCAGGAATGTGGGCTGTCTGCTGAGGCACTTTGCAGGCAATGAAAGGAGCCAACACAAATGAGAGGCCCTGTGGTTTGCAAGGCCACAGAGCAGGGCTGCTCGAGCACTTTGAGACTCATATCTTAGCAAAGCTTGACTAGGATGCTGGATATAGAGCCATGGAATTTAATGTGCTGTGCCCTGCTGGATTTTGGTCTTGGTTTGGTCTGATTTCTTTCTACTACCTTAATCTTCTCCTTTGAAATGGAAATGTCTACTCTGTGCCATGTTATCTTGGTTGTAGGTTTACTTGTTTATTCTTTTATTTTAACTGAGATTTGTCTTGAGTCTCTAAGTAGGCTTTGCAATTGGACTTTTAAGTAATGCTGGTTCTGTTGAGACTTTGGGAAAGAAATGGCTGTATTTTTAGTTATAGACGGGATATTTATATCATCTTAAATAGAATCATGACTTTATGATGGTGCTTATTTGAAGACTAAGCTTGGTTTAAAGAGATGTGTTGGGGTATCAGTTTGACAAGCGGTGAATCTGTGATGATTAGTCTTGTCAACTTGATGTAAGAGATATCTAGAGAGGTGATTGGATTTGCAGGATATTAATGGATGAATTAATCTATTGATAAGTTTGTTGTAAATGATCTATTTGGTAGTGGGGACTAGTTGGAGTCATTATGTCATTGGAGGCTTGACTTTGGTTTTTCTTAGGGTCTTTATCTCTCTGCTTAAGTAAGGTAAACACTTTTTCTCTGCTATTAGAGACAGCCAATCATAGATTAAAACCTCTGATATCATGAGCTAAATATAACTTTCACCCTCTAAGTTGTGCATATCAGCTATTTTTACCTAGAAATAGAAGGGTGATTATTACAAACAACCATGAGAAATTAAAATATTATGGCAACATTTTTGAAATACAAAGTCTGTTGTTTGAAAATGATGTTCTGGAGATGGTAGGGTATTTTGTTTTGTTTTGTTTTTTGAGAGAAGGTCTCTCCATGTAGTTCAGGCTGGCCTTGAACTCATCATGTAGCCCAGGCTGGTTTCAAACCGTTGGTGATCCTCCTCAGCCTCCAGAGTGCTGAGATTACAGGTATGGGCCACTGTGCCTGGAAAAGTTGTAGCTTTTAAAATGATTTCAGGGCTATATTTTATTTTCTTGGAAATCTTCAGTTTTGCTTTAAATGTTTTTCTAATCAAGGCTTTCATATCATTTCATTTGAGAGATTATGGTCTTATACTCATTCTAAAACTTTACACAAAAGGGTCTACAATAGTGTAGTCAGATTCTTTTGAGGAAAAGTGTGTGGCAAGACTAAACTTCAATAATCTCGTGTCTCTTAAAATAGACATTTTATTTCTTCTGTTCTATAAAGATGGTAGTATCTCATTGTCTTGGACACATAGGAGCATTCATATTTTAAAATCTTAAAGTTAAAAATTTGCATTATAATGAGAGTGTCCAATGTCTTATTCTAAAATACGAAGTTCAAGCATTCTGTCTTCAGGGTCAAGAAGTCAAATTTTCAACTTAAATAAAGAGTGGAGAAGAGAATAAAATTTAAATGTCTTTTATTACAATTTTTTAAAATAGGTCTATCTCATATTTTCTTATTTCTACATTGTCTTCACCAATGTAAGCCTATGACATAAATTTTAATACATGATTTATGGTTACAAATTCATTTTTTCATTCTCATTTATTACGGGGTGTCACATTTTATCAGGCCTGCATTTAATCATCTCCTGTCTGCATATTAATGGTTACAAATATGACACCTGTATAGACCCAAGAAGCCAGGAGCTTAGCTGTCTCAGAATGTAATGGTTGAGTGCCTTGAAAGGTGGGGTTGGAAAAAAAAAAAACTTTAAATGTCTTTGTAAATGCATACACATTATAGAAGAGCTCACATTTTGAAAAGAAGGTTTTCTACTGTGTAGAGTCAATTTGTATAAATTGATTTTTCATAAGCCCCCATAATTTATACATCCATAACTGTATTGAAAATACAATAAGCCTTGTGTCAAAATCAGGTGAGATCATAAACAAGACATTGCTAAGTTTTAGTGTCAAGTTTAGGCTACTGGAAAATACATAAATAACTCATAGTTACATTCATTCATATTGAAGCATTTATTCTATCATTGCCTAAAGTAAATAAATGAAAAGACATGATTTGAGACTTTATTTGACTTGATAACATGAGATTTTAAAGAGTTGTCTAGAGAAATTACAGTTGAAATCTAAAAAATCTGCCAATAGAGCATGGAACAGAAAGTTAATGATAAATACAGTCATCCCACAGTGTCCTGGGGAATGATTGCAGGATGTCCCCAGTTCCTCACCTCATAGACCGATGTTTGAAGATACTCAGGTTCCTCATTTAAGTATTGCACATAAACCATGTTCATCGTCACATATACTTTCATTCATCTCTGGATTATATAAACTACCAAATACAATGTCAATAATATGTAAATGGTTGCTCTACTATATTATTAAAGGAAAATGTACATGTTCAGTACAAACACAAATATTTTCTGGTATTTCTGATTTGTCATTGGTTGAATCTGTGGATGTAGAACCCACAGATACAAAGGACTGACTGTACATGTTTGTTTAATGAATAAATTTTGGGGGGTGGGGTGAGTGGTAACAGAGAGTCATAGCTGATGTAAAAGCATAGTAAGCTGCAAGACTCTTCATGAAAATGGTCTGGAGGGCTAGATATGAGGGAAGGACTAGGCTGAACTCTATTAACAAACAAGAAAAAGGAACAAAATTCAATGATAGCATAAGATGCAAAGAACAAACCTAAAACAAGACAAGTGAAAATTAATAAATGAGCAGGAGAAAAACTAGTAAGTTTGAAAGGGATGTAATTTGAGACGTAGAGCAGAGTGTTAATACGATTTAAAAAAAAACTGTGGGATCAGTGACTCAGTGTGTGCTGCTGAGCATGCAAATTGAGGTTAAATTTGAGGACTTCAAGAACCCATGAGGAAGGAGGAGAGTGTATTAATTAAGAGGAGCTGCATGCATGATTTGTCCTGTAGTAGACAAATAGAAATAGAATAAGTTGTCATCTTTAACTTTCAGGATTGCTAAATGGGAAGATGCTTCTAACTCACAATGAAAATCAGAAGACAAAAATCAAGAAGGACCAGGTAAAGAAGATGTAAATTTTTCAGAAAAGGTAGCTTGTCATGAATATCTATGTAGTTACATTCAAAGATTAAAATATGGGAGTATTAACCTCTATTTTTAAGACAGGATATTGGTCTTGACCTGAATCAGACTCTAAAATTTGTTGCTCTAGTTTCTAATGTCATCCTAGTAATTAAGAAAAAAACTTTCAAACAGAAATTTCATGGCTGAAAAACATGGTACTTGTTAAATATTGCATTGATTCTATATTTGTCCTTTTAGGAAAAATTTTAAGGTTAATACATCAAAGAAATATTACAGACTTGTAAATTTGATGAATCCATTCCACTTACAGAAATGTAGATTTTGGGGATGGAAAGGAAATTGAACTTACCTTTCCCCAAAGTTCTTAAGAATTCTTTGTGCCTTTACAGATATCACAAAGACTTCAATAGTAATAACTACCACAGATACTAATAAAATCAAAATCTTTTTCCAAGGATATATAGATATTCTTCAAGTAGAAATTTCAATATCTAGTAGCTGTATAGTAGTGTTGCTACATAAATACTGGGAATTTGCCAAACCTATATGTTCTGTGCATTTTCCTATATCCTTTATTTAATACCTCTCGTTGTTTTCTCTTCAAGAAACCATGTCATTATGTAATTTTACAGGTGATTGGTGGTATTATTTGAGTAACTTCAATCGGCCCAATTGTATATACTTTAATGACCATTGCTTTAAAATGGATTACTTCTGATTATATGACTTAAGTCATGGTCTTTTTTTTTGGTACCAGGGATCGAACTCAGGTCCTTGTGCTTATAAGGCAGGCGGCGAAACCACTGAGCTAAATCCCCAGCCCTAAGTCATGATCTTAATGACTGAAAGTTTCTACAAAATTTCATCTTTCCCCAGGTAAGAAACAAAATATAATTTTATAAGAAATATTAAAGCTGGGCCGGGGATTTAGCTCAGTGGTTCCACCGCCTGTCCCGCAGGCGCAAGGACCCAAGTTCAATCCCCGGTACCAAAAAAAAAAAAACCCAAAAGAAATATTAACACATACTGCAAAAAGAATTGCTATTTGTTTACTTTGGTTGACAAGCAGCATATCGTTATTTTTTAAAAATATAATTAGATTATTTGCTGTGAAATATAATTAGACTATTTGTCTTAAGTAGCTCAAAAATAGTCAATAAAAATGTAATGGTTCATTTTCAGTAGGAAAGCAAAAATAAACATATACAATTGAAATAGTCACTGTTAAATATATAAAATATTTAATTAATAATAGTGTTTCTCAAAGTCTTTTTTACCTTACCTATTTACCCACCTACCATTTTTACTCTTTTATTATTAATACCTTTCATGTAGTAAAAAGAGTATTGTGTAGAAAGTAAAAAAAAATTTTCCCCAAAGAACTGTGACTCTGACCTCATCTTATCATGTACTTTTAATCAAGTTTCTTATCTAAACTTCTCATTTTTCTTATTTATATATTGGAGATAGAAAAATAGCTCCAGGAGAATAAAATAAAGCCAATAATCAAATGATATAAAGTATTTTCTTGTGTGTATAATAACATATATGTATACCTAATATATTATTAATGTACTATATATTCTATTTATTATTTATCTGTTTAGCTAATAACAAAAATTAACAGCAATGACTTTTTTGTTCCTTTTCACAAGTTTTGTTAAAGCCATCAAAATCTATGATTGATGCTTGAATTGTTTTTTCTCATGGAAACTTTGTGAATATTTTATTTAAAATATAATGTAGTACAAGAAATTCTATGATTGACATCATTGGTATGTTATGAAGGTGAAATGATATTTTTAAGTGATTCTGACATTCAAAAAATACCAGTTATTTTATTATCATTCTTCTCAATGCTCATCAGCTGATTTATTAAATTTCTGGTTGATAATTCTCATGGCTTGCTTCTTTTTAGCTTTTGTTCCTTTTGATCTCTTTCCCAAGCTGATTCTATATTTTGTTCTTTTAAAATAAATCCTCATAAACTAAGCTTGTACCTTTTCACCGAACTGATTATACACAACGTAGGGCTTCCTCCCTTCCATTTCTCGGCATCAACGTTCTCCAAGTTATGATGACTTCTTAACACTCAGATTTATCTCTCAGTCCTCAAGAACACTTACAGTGCTCGCACCAACACTAAGGAAAAGAAGCTCGGAGACATGGGAACCGTGGTCATCCTCATGGTTTTACTTAAGCAATGGTTTCTTTCCTTGAATTATTTTACCTCAGCTTTCTTTGTAAATGAAACACTTACAAGGACAATATATTATTCATGGTAATTTGACTGCATTTATTAAAGAAAAGAAAAAAGAAATCTAAAGGTCTGATGCAATCAACTCTGTGCACATCTCAACCCAAGGAGCAAGAATGTGGATGACATGGGAGGGAAAAAGTCTCCATGGTAAGGGGCATAAAACACTCCCAGCCACATTTCATTGACCACAGTTAAAGGCTGTATGAATTACAAGAAATACTGAACAAAAAAATGTACAATGGAAGAAAATTTGACAGTGTTAGTAAAAATAGTATTTTTTTCACCACACTACAAAGAGTCTGCTAAAATCTCTAAGATATCCTCAAACCTTTTCTAAAGTCAAAATTAATTGCTCACTCTCTCTATGACCAACTTCATAGTATTAATCTTTTTGCATTATGCAGATTAGTACTGTACTTATATCTAATATCTCCCGGCCTGAGGCAGGCTGGTGGTTGGTACATTATCTGATGTTGAGCCTTGAACATGGAATTACTCAAAAATATTGTTAAAAGAAAGAAAATGTCAGCTGGGCCAGTAATCCCAACACTGGAAGGCTGAAGCAAAAGGCCCACAAGTTCCCTGGGCCATTTAGTGATTTAGCAAGACCCTACCTCGAGATAAATAATAAATAGTAAATAGCTGGAGATGTAGCTCAGTGGGTAGTCCCAGGGTCCAGTCCTCAGAATCACAAATACAAAGTCAAACAAAACAAAGCAAAACAAAACAAAACAGAAAGACATCAAGAAAGATAGAGATAAAAGAGAAAGATGTGGAAAAGGAAGATGAAGTGGAACGGGAACTTGGATCCCTCTAAGAAGTCTAATCTAACACTTGCTTATTGTTGTCCACAAACTTCACACATAAAACTACATAACAGAAAGGAAAAGAACAAGAAAATGTCTGTAAAACTTCCTTGCACAAAAAATGACCAAACTAAAAAAGGCACTCAGTACTTAACGGTCTGAATCATTCAAAGTCCCATGCTGAGGGGAAAAAAAAATTAAAATACCATTTTCCCAAAGCCTTTTAACAACAACAAAAACTTGCAGGAGACTTTTAAAACACTGCTGTGTTTCATCAAGTCTTTTGACAACTACAGAAGATAAGATTTATGATTATCTTTATTATTGATCATTTTAGGGAAGGTATGCGTAAGTATGTACTTTTTGTTTCTTTTAAGAAGGGAGACACCTAATTAGGTAATTTAATAATAAATTATCTCTTAATTTTATTTGGCTCACAACAGGACTAAATATGTTTTGCGAGAAAACATGATTAAATTATTTTAAAGGCATTGATCATTGAGGCCGAAATTCTTTAGCCTACGACATCCCCCTTAGTAAATGAACAGCGAGCAAATTTCCAGTCTCTTTTGACAACTCAATTCCTAGACTCAAGATGTGACTTGCTCTCTCACTAAGCTAATTCCATTACTGTTTGGCACTTTCTTTGGGGAAAGGAAATACTGGGTGTTGTACCATCTACCCATAAATACCACAATTCCGTTGATTGAAGAGAAACCTAGAACAATGCCAAATATCTACACATGGCACACATGCTCACACACACACCTGAAAATACCGTAGTCACTTAAAATACAAGCCTTTATTTTTTTTTTTTCACTTTTCTGCCATCTAGTTGAGGCAAGACTAGACTTGGTTGAGTTAGTCTCCATGGTAGAGTCTGGCTCAAGTTCTGCTTCGTGTTCCTGGAATCTGGAGCTATCTCAGGTACATGCTTCTTATGTAAGAGCAGAGGCATAAGAAGACAAGAGGTAGTAAATGTTTGTCATACAATATCCAGTGAGATAATTTCCCCCACATGGGCAATAGTTCTGAAACCAATAGATGTACTGGGAATCTCCAGGATGTCATCTAATTGTCTTCCTCTGTAAACAAAAGATAAAAATAGCATCATTGTTTGGGAGATTGTTTTGGGGAATTACCTGTGAAAATGCTTAATAAATCATTATATACAAGTGACTGGTCTTTTAGATTCATTTACCTCTCTATTAGTTCAATGATGATTTTTCATTAAAAAGTAATAAATACGAAGCTTTGTCATGTTATCTCTCAGTTGACATTATAGCATAGTATTCAAAGGCTAAAGTTTCTTAATAAATTATAAAATTAAATTCAAACAACCATATCTTTGATTTCTGCTTGCATTGTTAATTGTGTGTCCTGTTTAATTATTAGCTGTGAGCCTTGAAGAAACATTCTTACAACGTTAGCAAAATAAAGTTTCCATGAAATATTTTAGATAGTCAAAGGAACAATATCATATTTGAAAATCACAATAGGACAATATCTAATACATTAAAACATACAAAAAAATTCTAGTTTTCTTCTTCTAATTTTATACTTTTTATGACTCTAGAAATAATTCATTTGTCACATGGATGTAGGAGATAATTAGCTGGAGCCACCAGTTAACTGGTGAATATTTTGAATGACCATATACTATAATAGTCAATTGGTAACGGAACTGCAGACTTATAAAATTCAATAGACTTTAACACAGATGTATATGTGTTTTCTCTCGCAGATGTATAATGAAAGCCTCATAAAGTCTATTTGTCTTGCTTCCATACCTACTCTATCACCAGGAATGACTGATAAGATGTTTTTGAAGAAAACAAAACAAAACAAAATGATTGTCATTGGTGGTGAGGGACAGATACAAATCCATAAAATAAAATAACATTCTAATTCCATGTGATGTAATATCATGCAGCATAATGTTCAATCAGTTGCAGTTTAACAGACATTCATGTTAAATTACACTCTGGACAATCCAGAGATGTTGAGGACCATATGCTAAATTCCTCAAGGTGCAGTGATAGTGGTTTGTATGCTTGTTAAGGACATGCCAGGCCATCAGCAACTTATGTATTGTATGGCTTCACAACACACATGCTCTCAGGGGGGCATTATATGGGAACATCATAATCTGAAAGAGGAACTTGCATCCTCTTTTGTGCAATTGGGAAGATTATAGTTTTGCATTAAAATTCAATAAAACCTCAAATTGCTTATTCTTGAAATATGCACTTTCTTGAGCATCTCTTTAGAGATTTTTAGAAAAATTGTTAATTTTTTTTCTTGTACAATTTATCCACCTTTTGGAGGAAAGGAAACTGTGATGAAAGGTAATTGTCCCTGCTTATGCAGAAGTCATCTCAAGCACTATCATCAACAATCTCAAGTCATTACCCATTTCATTTAATTTGATGACCACTTTATGTACATGATTGCATTTAACCCTCAAACAATCAACATGATATCTTTATCCCCATTTTATAGAACAGAAGACAAATACATAAATAACTCCCTTAAGGTCATATAGTTAAAAGATGGCTGATCCAGGCTTTTGATCCTGACTATAATGCAGGCTCTTACTTGTCTTCTATGTGAACAAAAAGAGAATAAATGTTTTGAGTAATATTATGGCTTACATGATAAATGATAAATAAGTTGATATTATAATTTTTATCAGGAATGTAAGTCCTAAGGAGACATGAAAAATTTGGCCAGGAAGATAACATTGCACTTTATTGTCTAGCTCATGTAAATGAAAGCTAAGACTTGTGTCATGAGAGTCATAGTTTTAACTTTATGGTTGTGGGAGTCGTAGCTTTGTATGTGAACATCCCTATGGTTTTGCCTTCATAATCTGAGGTAAATTCCATCATGTCAGCTATTAATCTGTAATCCAGGTAGCAGCATACAGACAAGAGAAAAAGAAGTATCCATTGTTTTGGTTTCTAGCATACAGTTCTTCATGACTGAATCTCACAAAAATACAAGTGATATCTTGGGGGGTGCGTGATCTCATCTAAATATAAGGCAAACTGAGAAATATGCCCTATTATGTTGCTAGTGACATATGCAGTTACTAAAATATGATTCTATAACCAAAGATGAAAGGGACAATAGATATTGGATACTTTCAACAACAGATGTCACAGATCTAAAAATACTGTTCCAAAAAATCATTGAAAATCATTTTCACTTCAAAAACAACTTAAGAAATATTAATGTCAATATAATATGGGTAATCTCAATGACCACTTCATAAACTACTTCCTTGAGCTTTTAACACTCATTTGCATCACTGTTCAGAAAATTGTCAGTAATAAATAGCATGGTTTTAATTGTTAGGCAATAATGAAGAGAGAACTGTGGTCATTCTGCATTGCATGAATAATATGCATATGTCAAATGAAGGTCAAATTACTTACACCTCGCTATAACAACAGCAGTTTTATAGTAATTCAAATAAAGAAAAATGACCACATCCAGTTCCTCAAAGTGCATGGTAGGATTGGTATTACAACTGTAAAAGATCATATACCTTCACAATCGCATGGACATCAGGAACTTTATTTCAGCACAACAGTATCACTTGTCAAAATCATTCATGCTTTTTAATGTGAATTTTATTTGTGTATGGTTTTGTGTATTTAATTATAAATATAATTCCAAGTTATTTGTTAGAAATTTCTAACTAGTTTTTTTGCATAAATTTGTAGTAAAATTAGTTGAATTCAGTATGGGTTCTGGTTTTTTCCTTCCTTCTAAATTAGTTCATTTATACAGTATTGAAATTTCAGCAACAGACCTATAGAAAGTACCTGGTAAATGCCTGTAACTACTTGTAGTGGTGAAGTTGAGTCCTAATTTCCTGAAAACCAGACCCATTCACTTTGTGCCAGGCAGCATGATCTCCCACCTGAGATTAATTGGTACTTTTCTCTTCAATTCCCTCTTCTCAGCATCTATCATTTCCTTCTCTGTCCCCTGGGTACCTGTGTCATTGATCAGGAAAGATTTAATACCAGCACTTTTGATTGTTCATTTTGAACACTTGTAAAATGCAGGTTGTGTGCATTCCATTTGGTCATTTCCTAAGAGTGAGTGATGGACTGACTTCAGAAGGAACACATGAATGAAAGTGTTAACATGGAGGTGCATGGAATAGACCTCACTCCGGAGAAGAGACTGCTGCCCAGCATTCCTGAGTAAGCCCCACCAGGGTCCCCCTCAACTTGGGGAGCTGATCCACCAAGCTCACCTTTTCATGTCTGCCTGTATCCAGTGATTGAGTGAGGAGGAAGTAAAGAGTGAGCCACTTTAATTTGTTGAAGGACCACATTGGGTTGGTTGAGGTTTTGCCAGGCTTGCATTGCAGTTTGATTGTTCTTCCGTCCATTCTTCCCCTTTGTTTCATATGTAATGATCCTAATAAGTTCTTTTTTATGCCACACACATTCACATACTGCATCACAGCATCTGCTTCAGGAGAGGTGGAGCTGGGACCCTCAGTTACAATTATGTTGCAGGTGCTAGGTGTTCCCTAGCCCCCAATCCTGGCACCTTACACATACTTTTGTATATCCTCTCTGTTTCTCTAAGAGTCCTTCACTCAGGATACTGAAATACAGAGAAAATTACTTACTTGGTCAAACTGACACAACTGGTAAATTGTAAAGTCAGTATAAAGTTAAGACTTCACATCTAGGAGCCTAAAATTCATTTATTTATTTCTTTTTCTAAAAAAGAATGACTTAATGAGTATTTAATTTAGTTCAGATTTTGTGCTAATCCTAGGGTAAGGGAACTGGAAAAAGATCCTAGAAGATAAAGCAGGTGCCCCTTATTACTCTTGTGAAACATATGGTCTAGTGGGGAAATAGCCTTTTCCTAATGAATTAAATTTTCAAGAAATTATCACATCTTGTATCTAAGAAGAGAAATATATATCATCAGGAGAAAGGGTACATGGGAGCTTTGAATAACTGCAGGAGGTTATAGAGGTCTTTCCATGGAAAAATGACATTTCATCTTGAGTAAAGTTTGTCTGGGCAAATAAGTAGGAAAGAATATTTAAGACAGAAAATGGGATGTCCAAAAAGCTCTAGGATAAAAAGCATCATAATAAAAAAGGAAGATCCAGGTAACTAGAACATAGAAAACCATGGGCCAGAGAGAGATATATGCAAGTTTGGTAAGTCCAAAGTAAAGAATTTTATCTTCCTTTTAAGTGTGATGAGCAGACATCAAATAATTATAGATAGATTTTCACTGTGAGGTCATTAAAATGATTTGTCTTTTCTTTCTTCATCATTTCCTTCCTTTCCTTCTTCCTTCCTCCCTCTCTCCCTCCATTCTTTCTTTCTTTCCTTTCTTGTTGTAAGATAAATCCATTAGAGAAGATTTGAATAGATGAGATCTTGTCCAAGCCAGAAATGTCTAGAGCTTATAATGGATAAGGATGAGGGACTAGATAACAAAAAGGGTGACAGTGGGAGTGTGGCATTTCCTGCTATGCCTAAAATATGACAGATTTATAATATATCATTGAACAATTTTGGGATAGGATGCTTCATCGAAACAGATCAAATTTCTACTGTATTAAACAATGTTAAGAAACAGAAGAAAACTAAGCTAATAAGCCCACTACTCACAAATCCTTGCAATACAAAACATTGGATTCAGACAAATAGGCAGCCTTGGACAGGTGATAACATCCATAAATCTTCTGACTGGCCCAGCATAAAAATATGCTGATGCCCTCCCCACATAGTGTGCAGTTTTTTTTATTTCCTAAAAGATTCTATTTTAAAGACAAGATTGCCTGTTTTATAATGAATTCTGTTTTTGATACTCTTGCTTATTTTGGGCCACCAATTTAGTAGAAATTTTAGTCATGATATGGGGTACATTATAATATTACCACTGTCTCACAAATCAATCCTTTAAGTGTGGACCAGCCTGCTTATGAAATGAACAATTTTATTTTCCTATGCATTGGTTATGAATTTATCCATAAAGTTCATCACAGTGCTTGCATTTTCAAGGGTCCTAAAGATTTGTTTATTCTTATAATTTAGCTTTTATTTCATTAAAACAGAAAATAAGCTAGCTGAAATCCTTTCATTTTCTAAGCAGTGCTCACACTTAAACTAACATGAGGAGTGTTGAGAGGTACAAGATAAGGATCAAGGAGATAAATGAATATTTCATTCAATAAATACGGCACTTTCCTCTCTAGAGGAGAACTTGATCATTTTTCTTTTCCTTCTCTTCTCTTTCTATTCTGGTCCATCCTTCAAATGCTGCCAGACGTATCTTTATAAATCAGTCTAATCATGGCTGGCTCATGCTCGAGACTCCAGGATTGTTGTCTACTTCCTACCGAATGAAGTGTAAACATCTTAGCCCAGAATTTAAGTCTTTCAGAACTTGATTCCATGCTATATTTCCAGCTTTATCTCCTCCCACTTATCTCCCCAGGCACACTATGCTCTCCTTCCAGAATTAGCAAAACATGCTAACTCATACTTCCTTGGTTTTTGTATGCTGTTCTCTTCATCTGGAGGAATTTCCTTCCTTCTTTTTCTTTCCTTTGCTCTTTTTCTTCTCTAGAAATTACTTGCTTAGAACTCAAGCCCTGTTTCAAATGTTGCCTCCTTTAAAGAACCCTCTTGAGTAACTTTTTCTCCTGCTTTGTAAATGTTTCTATTATCTCCTTGATCGTAATATTTTGTGTTGCTCTCTTTTCTTATTTGTCTTCCTAAAGTGGTTTTTGTGGGTTATAGAATTTGAGAAAGTGGCAACAGATACACATCAAGTTTCCATTGTTTCTTTTCTGTTTTCTTGTGTATTTGCTTTCCATAAAGATAAGGAATATTAAATGTAAGCAAGGCAGATGCTAGTAGCTGGGCATATGCAGCATATCAGAGTTTTTCTTGCCCCTCACATCACCAAAAACACTTACATAGGGAGAGCCTTAACTTATAGGGAAGATTCCATGAAACTATACAAATATTCTTAGCAATCAATTCTTCAAATTAAGAAAATAAATATATTGGTCATTTCTTGTGCCTATACTAAATGCAATGCTATGCAGGGGTAAGCAGAGAAAATACTGAAAAGGACTATCTGAAAAGTATAGTGATAATCAATATCAGATTAGCAATAATCTTAAGATATGAAAGGTCTGGTTTTAAATGTTACATTAGCCGTATGTTAACATTTTCAGTTTTGTGGTAAATTACTTAAATATTTTGAACTTGAAAATCTGAATTAAAATAAATACATCATTGGATATAACAGGACCTTTTATATAAATGGTCTCATAAATAGATTTCTTGTGAAAGGAATATTATTATGCTTGAGAGTACAAAGGAGCAGCATTTTAATCCTTACAACAGTTTCTCATTTCTTGTGAACAGGAATTGAAATTAAAATAATATATCTAGTTTAATTATAACAGGCTTTCTCCTACTTGAAAGTTTTCCAAAAACAACTTAATATCATTTCATGACTTGTTAACTGGTATCAGGGAGAAATCAAGGGAGGCCAGTGTTGGTTAAACTTTGAAAAGGGTTTGCTTTGTTATGAACATTATTCTTTTTATAAAGCTAAAGAAAAGCACATGTTTAAATACAAGGCCCTTAAAAGCTGTGTGGATCCTGCACCCTTAAGAAAAGTCATAAAGTACTTGAAAGAGCGTAAAATTGTCTTGTATATCGCTTGTCTTTCCCTTCCTTCCTTCCTTCCTTCCTTCCTTTCCACCTTCCTTCCTTCCCTCCTTTCTTCTCTCCCTCCTTCTCTCCCTCCTTCCTTCCTTTCTGAACCTTAACACTATTTACCAGTCCATCAATAAGATGACAATATTGTCAAATTGAATTATTGTGACAGGAAGTGGGAATGGTGTTAGGTTGTATAACTTATTGTGAATGATCCCTCAAATCACACGGTTATTATTATTCTTAGCAATGGAATGCATTTCATAAGAAATCCAACACAGGAACCTAATCTAAGTTATAAAGAAAATGAAATAATGAGTGACAGAAGAGCCTCCCCCTCAGCTTCCATTGAATTCTCCCTCCGGCCTCCTCCCAAATCTCACTCACAGGAGATGCATGGGGTTTATTCTCCAATGCATAGTGTACTTGGGAGACATCCAACTTTCCAGACAAACAGTTTGGAGACATCAGTGTATTTGAAGAGCTATGGGTTTTGGGTTTAGAGAGCTGAAGATACCAACACTTCCATGACCACATATAATCTGTGTTTCTTTACATGAGCATCTTTTGTTTCTTGAAATCTTTGTAGAATATAAATGGTGAGAGAAGTTTTACAAAGTCATTAAAATAATTGAAAATAATAATGAAGTGCAGCATGTACTGAGTTCCTGCTGTATGTTAAGCAACTCTTGAAAGTTTATTTCATATGTTATAAAGAATAATCTCACAAAAATTTGTGAGATGAGTACTTCTTATCTCTTGCTCCTTTTTTTAGTTGCTTTATTATGTCTTCCTATTCTTGCCAGTCTTTAAGAAATAAACCAAGGTGACAGTAGTTCATGTTTGTAGAGTCAAGGTTCAATCCACAGCAGTTCAAATCATCTCCAGACTCCTCACTGCTAACCTTCAGTATCTATGTCTGTGTACTGCCTAGCAGCCGCTTCATTCCCCCGATAGAAGAAATTCTCTTGGTATCATTGTTTTTTGCCAGATAAAATAGAGAAAATAGCAATAATTATCATATAATTGTTATTACTAAAACAGCACCAAAAGGCACATATATCTTGGTTCAATGTCACATTTCTTTAAAAAAAATTGAATGGTAATTAAATAAGCTTTTATAATAAAAACTGTTAACTACAGGGCTGGGATGTAACTTAGTGGTTCTACTGCCTGTCTGGAAAGAGCAAGGTACTGAGTTCGATCTCCAGTACCAAAAAAAAAAAAAAAAAAAAAAATTGTTAACTACACTAACATTCTACTTTTCATTCACTTCTATGAATTTCTGCATCTTGAAAAAAGTCATTCTTTCTTTTCACATAAACTAAAGCCCTAAAATTAGTAATTTATAATTCTACTACAATGTAAAATACAGTTAGCATTTTTCAGTCTTCAATGTGGTTCACTTCATTATGTTCTCTGATTCAACTGACTACTCCTCTCTGGTTTTCCTCCTATAACCTTTCCTTCTTGCTCTTCAGCTCCTTTCCTGTTCAACTTCTCACACACATTATTTAATTGTCAACAACCAGTCACAAAATTAGCATGGATTCCACTCTTAATTTCACTCTGTAAAATCTCATTCAAGCTGATGTCATCCCAAAGCATCATCTCCCCACTGGTGACTGCAGCTCAGAGACTCAGAATTGAGTACGAATTCCTTCAACCTGTGATTTAGTTCACATCCTACAATGTTCATGGTCCCAACACAGTGTCATCAAGCTAAATGTGTCAGGCTGGAGATATCTAAACAGACTATTAAACCGTCTATAGAATCAATTCGGAGAAATCAGACATTAGTAATCAATGGAGTATCTGTGATTTTTCTATATCTAATTCCTTTTCTTCCATGTGAAGGTAAGAGTAGACAGCTGCTCCTAAAATGGCTGATATTCTGTGGCCGATATTCTCAGCACAGACACATCCCATTCTTCTTGCCTGCTTACCATGTTTCACTCCATTCACTCTGAAACCTCACCACAAGCTTTTAGGCAGTCTGACCTGTCCCTTTCGAAAGGTTGTCTACTTCTAATCATGATACAGGCTGAGTTATAAGAAAGCTTTTCTTCTCCCATTTTCAGTACTTGGCCATTCAAAGACAATCTTCAAAGTGATCTAGTTTTATGTCCTTTCACAGATAGAATCTTTCTTAACATCATTTTCCCTTCAGAAAAACAGATCTTTAAATCCAACTTCTCCACCCTCTCCCTGCCCACCCTGGAACCTATTCATTTCATTGCTGTGACTTCTAGCTGTGTTCAGAACTGAAGGTGATATTTGTTTTCATTTTTATAACCCAGACTGGAGCATTCAAAATAAAAACATTTTACAAAGAGCTTATCACAATCCCCGCCCTGAGTTGTTCAGGGGCGAGATGGATTTCACCTGATAGCCCTTGCACATCTCTATACTTAGGAACTTGTATCACTCACGGCTGTCATCAAAAAGAGTGCTTCCTTCAAATTTGCCCAAATCACAGGTTTGCAGGGCAATGCTTCAAAGCGACTCCTCTCTGCCATTGTCATTAGGTATGAAGGTAGGTGGTAAGTTAGGTATCAGGTAGCACTGGAAGAGACAGGTTTAGATATCTGTCACAAAAGCTTTGGGGTGAATTAGGAGCAGAGGAGGCTTGTGTGCATGAAAGTCTCAAATACCAAAAAATATTAATAAATAAAATCTCATAATCATCAGTCTTAGGAAGATGTACAAATTACAAACCATGATTTGAATTGTGTTGATTGCAGGTGTCCTTTTGCAAAAGGCATACCGCTAAACTAATTGTGTTCAAATGGCCACTTAATAATGCCAGATGGCTTTCTGGTAATTTTTTCCATCATCTCTCCAAACACTTGTGCCTTTGAAAGGAAACAACTGCAAAAATTACAATATATTCCTTACCATGAAAGTCCACAGTGACTTCAGTAATATAGGGACCACTTATTGTTACACAGTTAATGAGAAAGTTAAGCTCTAGCTGCAATGCCACATTTTCCTTTGTTTTTAATGAACACTGACATTTGTGCTCAATTAATAATGACACGTATAATCATATGAGCCTTTGCTCTGATTCCAAACCAGTTTAGTTGGACCATCAGGACACTTCCCTGTGTGCTCAGATCAAAGCCCCTATGCAATGTGTCTTTTCAGAGTAGAGCAGAAACAAATTAATCATACCTCTCTAATTTTAAGTAGCATGTCTGAAGAGCCATTGGGGAAAAGTCATGGCAGGGACATAGAGCAGGCCAGCCTCTAAACAGCTTCATGTTACAAAGGAGACAAGGTGCCATGCCTGGCAATACCTGTTTGCAATTTTCTGCTTTATAATTTTTCTCACAGAAGTTCAAAATTAAATTAGCTGTCTCCTCCTTTAATATGAAATATCACAAGCTCTCTTTGGTCATGATGCATAGCACATTAACTACGATTATATCAATATATCTTTCTCTACTTCTTTATACAGTTTCTAATTTTTTTTTCTTTCCATTCTCCTTTGGTGAGCTCTTTGGGAGCAACTTTAGCTAATAATTAATAATGAGAAGATTCTCCTGAGGAAATCATTTGGAATCGTTATGCTCCTCTAATAAATCGTAATTTCAGAATTCTAATCAGCAAAATTTGGATTCCAAATGTTAGGTAATTACAGTGGCCCATTGCATCTGGATTGATTAGTATGTAAATGTAACTAATTCTACTTTCAAAAGTCAATATAAAGCAATCCAAATATACATATATTTATGGTTTATGGGATTCACATGATTAAGAACTCTGAATGAAAACCTAATATTCAAATGAAAAATCCTACCTGTTTTATCTGCCTGAAACATAACTGAGCATAATGCCATTGTTACATGTGATGCTCTAACTGCTGTACCAAGGCTTAGTAAAGGAAACACCAGTAATTTTGAGAGAAGCCAAAAGTTGAATAAACAGGACACAAACACAGGACAGTGACCAACTCTGAAAGACTCCATAGTTTAATGAACATGAACGGTGTTAGAAAAATGAAGGGCAGCATATCTGAAGTGGATGATTCAACTCAGCTGAGGTTAGATTTCAGATTACTTTTTCTCCCCTATTTGATCTCTTTTAGTCTCTTATTTGTTGTGGATTCTCATGAAATACAAATTGAGCACTTTAAAACTGTGCTTCAAAATATCATTTCATGGAATTTTAAAAACTTATTATAGCTTTTTTGAGGGGAGGGGAGACAAGTAAGGTAAGCCAGCAGTTGTCACATCCAATTGCACATTGGAAACACTAAGTTTATTGTGTTTGTTCTTTTTATTTATTTTTTATTCAGTGTTCAGGTTGCACATACAGAGATTTTGATTTTATTGGTGAATGTAGCACAAGCATCTACATTTCAGAAACTCCACAGGTAAAGCTATTTTACAGCCAGTGGAGAATCACTTGTAAGTAAAAACTATAATTCTCTTGGTATTCCCCACATATGATCAGAGATGTGGCCCTAAGGCTAAGCCAATAGGGAACAGGTTTTCCAACTCTGAAATAAGATGGGACAGTTCTCACAGGAACATGCCCCCTTGCATGTATTTATTTAGCAGACATCAGTTGCATCATACCTACTGTGTGCCATGACTCTTCTAGTCAACTTAGTACAGCAGTGAACTTGTTAGACAAGGTTCTGTTTTAAACAGAACTTGCTGTCTGATGGGGGAAACAGATGTAAACCAGTTAAAAAATGAACCCAATGGCTGAGTACTCTTTAGAAAATGAAAATACTGTGAACTACATATGCTAGGCACTAAATGTAAAAACATGCCTGATGTGGAGCTGCAGAGATCTGAGGGACATCTTCCAGCTGTAAGCACCCACACAGGCACCTACTATAAGGTCTGACAGTGTGTTGGGCCTTAGGGTCAGTGAGGACAGCAGGGAAAATGTAGGCTCTAAGATAAATCAGAGGCACATCAGGAAAATCCCTCTTCATTATGGAGAAGAGGTTGAATTTTGTTCTAATTTTATTCTAATTTGTCATGGGAAAATGCTGGGTTTGATTAAGTAGAGGAGGTCATCAAAACAATTTTGAATACAGGTAGGAGAAATGGACCAGAGCAAGTGTCCTCACTGTTCTCTGTATAACAACCAAAGAAAGGGATGGCTGGCTATCGCCTTTAGAGTTTATATCTGAACTTTAGGGAATTTGCTCATTTGTTGATTTGTTTATTTTTCCAACATCATAACAAAGTCTCCTTCCCAACCTTTCCTCTAATGGTTCCTGTACAGGTAATAGCCTCTGAAGAAACCCCAAACTTGGAGTCCAAGGAATAAGCTCCATTCTCTGAGTCCCTGATACAACTATGTTCAGGACAAAGCAGTTCTCCTCTTGTCCCTATTGCATGTTTTGTAAATTTTTTCAACCTTTTGAGTGGACTAAATTTCGATAATTTTCCATCCTAGAATGGCTCATGACATTAAGGTGATATAGGAAAAAAAACTGTGGTTTTCCCAAGGAGAGTAAGTTACAGTGCTGCCTTCTCCACTGCTATTTCTTACCTTTGCTAGGCATCCATGTAGGATTTGACCCTGAAAGGTAGGCTTTTTTATCCCTGGGAAGTTTGACAGCTTCTAAAAGTAGATGCAAACTTTAATCCCAGAATCCAGACTCTTTTTATTACAAAATCAGTAGCTAGTAATCAATTTATCACATGTTCACTCCCAGTTTCAATCTATAGCTTGATGGCACGGAAGTGCCTCCAGTAGAGAGTAGACAGGTCAGCCCTTAACAAATCTTCCTCTTCCTTCCTTTCCTCCATCCACAGGACTCACCTTGCTTCACAGAATCATAGGCAAATTTCTAATATGTCTGAAAGAGGTAGTGGAGCCAACCACCCTCCATTCTGCAGGCAAGAAAATGAACCACACTGCTTGATAATGGCAGAATCAGCTTTACATCAGATCTAATTTCAATGTAAGGTTATTTTTCAACATATTAGGCTACCTTTGGCTCTTCTAGAAATAAGGTGTGCTTCAACTCTGACTTATCCCAAGCCAAGGATTATCAGTGTCTTGAAATCTGCTTGTTTCCCAATGTTAGTTTAGAATCACAATTGCTCTTACATCCACATTTTGCTAAGCAAATCAGGATTCTCTGTAATCAGCACCATGTGAGAATTTGAGACACTGCAGCACTCTACAATATTGCATATTTAAAAGAGACAGAGGAATTGTGCTGTCTAGTATCTCTTCAATCACAGTATGTGGGCGTCTTTCTCAGAGACATCCATTCTTCATACTATTACCCTCACTTGGAATGTCCTTATTTCTTTTTGCTAGCAAAAAGAAAGCACATGGCCAAGGCCTCTGTCATTATTTGATATCAAATTTTGCATGATCTTGGACAAAGGCAATTAGTAATGGCTATAATTTGGTGTCCCCTTTTATGCCTTGTGACACAGTCATTCATGCATTTATCAAATAATCTGTTCAAATCCTTTTATATAGCGAGTACAGAGTTAGGTATTTGAAGTCATAAAGACCTACTTCTTGCCTTCAAGGAGCCAAAATCTAATGGGAAGATTAATAAGTTAAGAGACAATGACAACAAATATGATAAATCCTCTGGAAACCTCTGAGGACTTGTTTGTAGTTAGTCAAAATCTACAGAGTTTTAAATCTGTATATCATGTCTGAGGCAATTTATGTTGAATTTGTCTTGTGGGATGAGATGATGTACTATATATGACAATATGTATTTTTTTGTATTCTCTCACAAAAAATTTATTTCTTTACATTAAAGTATTATTATTTTTACATTTACATTTTGCCTGGCACACTGAATGAAATCTTTGAGAAAGGTATTGTGTCTTAGGCATTGTATGAGTGTTCATATCCTTTAAAAGCAACTTTCAAAGAAAGTATTATTATTGTGTTCAATTTTTTTGCATTTATTTCTTATAAAGTTTTAAATTAATTTTATTGGTACACTTTAGGTATACAATATAATGACATTCATCATTGGAAGATTGCACCTTTGGATAATCTCTCTTGGTTCTTATTTTTCCCCATTCCCCTGCCCTCCCTTCAACCCCTCCATTCCTCCCTATTTACAAAGACTTTGTTTCCATTTTTTCATTTTCTCATATTAATTCCATTCCCTTCTTTCCTTTCCCCT
>NW_004624746.1:23830480-23861513 GCF_000247695.1 Heterocephalus glaber | reverse complement strand
TGCTTGGGAAGTTTTCTGCCATCACTTCTGTGAACAGTTTTTTTATGTCATCTGCAGTCTCTCCTGTTTCTTCATTGACTCCAATTAGCCTTATGTTATTTTTCTTTGCATCATCTAGCAGCTGCTGTATTGATTTCTTGTGGTATCTTACAATTTTAAAGATTTTTTTTTCCTGGTCACTGATTGCAATCTTATCTTCTGTATGTGAAATTCTGTCCCGACATTGGCTCATTCTGTTGCGCAAACTTTCAATGGAGTTTTTAATCTCCTAGATATCTGTTTGTATCTCTTTTATTGACTCCTTTTGTTTCCTATGTTGGGATTCCATCATGTTCCTCAGCTCCTCTGTTTTTTTATCTGTGTCCTCCTTAGGTTTTTTAATCATGTCTTGCATTATGAGCACAATCTCTGCTGATATGTGAGAAATTATTTCTGATTTCATTTTTCCAGATCCTCTTTTCTTGCCAGTTCAGGGAGTGCAGGTGGTTGAGTATCAGAATGTTCCATCTTGTTTCCCTTTGGGTTGCTTTAGGTGATCTGGAAATCTGGTTTTGAGACTTGTTTATGTGTCTTCTCATTTTGGAGTGGGGGAGGGATGTGTGCTGCTGGCGCCTGTGGGGCTCACCTCCTCTGTGCTGGGTACACCTTTGCTCCTGTGTGCTGGGGGTGGAGGTATGAATATTTTCTGCTTTTATTGGAAAGTTTACTATATAGCTCATCAAACTATACATAAAATTGCATTTTAATAAACTTTTTAAATCTTTCAATAATGATCTGAGCCATTTATAGTTCACAAATTTGATTGGATTTCCATCTTGGAAAAACTTCAATCTGCTTGATATTAATAGCTGCAGACTTTATTTTCTCTCTGAAAAAATTGTGTCTATAGTACATGATAAATCCATTAGTTAAACTGCATTATCTTAGGATCCTATCATCATTATATCTCAGCACTGTCATAGTTTAAAATATAATCTCCATCCCCTTGCCAAAAGTGTCAATCACAATTTGCCAAGCAAATATAATCTGAATAAAAGATGCGAAATGACTGTTGAATAGGATTGCATGCTACAGCAGTGTTTTAAGTGAAAAAAAAAAGCATCGTATTTTTCTAGTAAAAAAACACTTTAAAATATTTGATATTGAATATTCCCATCCACCACATCACCCTCCTTTAATTTTCATTGAGGTGGTGACCTATGGTGATGAGACAGACAAGAAGCACCTGACTCTCATTTTTCCCTGTGCAGGCTGAAAGGGGCATGGCTTGGCCTGTAGCCAGCACATCTCCCTCTTGATTCCTTTAGCTCTCTCTTTGTTTCAGTGTCCTTCCTGGATATCAAAACATCACTCTGCATTCCAACATGAGTATAGCCATTCAGTCAGCATGTTGCCCCTCCCCCAGTCCCACCACTTCAGATGATACTGTTACCTTTGTGAAGAAGGAAGGGGGGACTCTGGAGTGGTTAAGATCAGAAAGGGAGAGCATGAGGTCTTTATTTACAAATCCATCTTTCACAATAAGCTGCCCCTCATGGAAATAGGCCCACAGCTGCTATATAAGCAGCACTTCTCAGCTTCTTCTTGGGTTTTAGTCTAGGAGGGCTCCCTCCTGTGTACCAACCCCCACTGTGTTGCAGAACAGGCCCTATGCATGGTTTATTTCTCAAGTAGTGTAGGGTCCAAAAGTCTTACACTTCTTTGTGGGATTTTTTTATTCTGATGAGTGTAGACAGAGTGGTCATTTCAAATGAAAGAGCAATAAAACCTCAGAACTATTAACACTGAAGAGGTTCAGAGACCAGCAGCCAACAAAGACTAGGGGCAGAGATCAGCACCCAGTAGTTGACCTACAGTATCCAGCACAAGCTGGCCCCAAAAGTTGGTGGCCAGTAGCAGCAGAGACAGGCACCAGCATCCTGTAGAGTCCACCTGCTGTGTCCAGCACAGGCTGGCACTGGAAGGTGGTGGCTGGTGGCAGCAGTAACCAGCAGCTGGCTGTTGGCACTCAGCAGTACCTGGTGTTATCTGGTGACATTATGACTGGTAGCAGAGCTGCATTTTTCTGATTTATGAATTCAGTCTGAATCAGGCAAAAGAACCAAAGGTAATATGCACATGCTAGATAAGAACATTTAAAAATTCTCAAAAAAATTCATCCCCCCAAAAACAAATGGATAATTTCTGCCCATGAAGTTTTAAAGTTCATGGACTAAATATATTTCTTTACACCTAATCCAATGCTAGAGTTTGTTCCTTGCTGGAAGAATGTGGTGTCTCAAAGCCTTCTTTGTACCACTCAGAATATTGTTGGTTTATTCTTCTTCATGGGGTTTATTCTCACATCCCCACCACATACACATTCCTTCAACCCTGTCCATATCCTTTCTCAGTTGTAATCTTAAGAACAAATCAATATAAACTCACCCAATAGTACAGACTAAAACATGGATGAGGCAAAATGAAGCAAAACAAAATATTCATTTACCTAAAGGTAATATATTGTGTTTAGGACAGACAAAATTTTTCTGCATATGCTAGTTAGGTTGTTTCTGACTACCACCACCCCCAACTTTCTCATGGACTGTGTCCCATACACACACTAAACAGCTTGTTGTAAAGGAAGAATCATGCTTCTTTGTAGTTCTCTCTCGCCTGTAGGCCTTTTTTCCCCCTATTTTCATTAATCCTTCTCTTCCATTAGATATCAATTTAGATATTGCTTTTACCAAATCATTATCTATAACTTCCCTAGGTTTTAGATGACTCTGCCCTGAAGACCCAGAACTTTTAACACTTACTCTCATGTAAATTTTGTTCTTTTAAACTTTATTCTTTTTATTAGTTCACATTTGTCATACATTCATGTCCCATGATTCATCATAGGGAATTTATGCCTGTGCATAAAACATTTTAAGTCCTTTTTTTTAACCATTCTCCTCCCCTCCCTTCAACTCTTCTTCCTCTTCCCATTTACACAATCTTTGTTTGCATTTTTTTCTTTTCTTTCTCCTTTTTTCCTTTTCCCCTCCTCCCCCCTCCCCCTTCCTTGTTCCCCTTCCCTTTTGAACATGTTCTTCTTGTTTCCCAATATCTCATGTAAACTCTATCAAGCTAAACATTATGGGCCATTCCCTCCTGGGACTTTGAACTTCTTAGAATAAGAACTACAGTTTACACATCTCTGTGTCCCTGGGGTTCCAATTCTATTGGATGATTTTAAATGCTGAAGGAACAAATAAATCCAATATCTAGATCTCTGATTTGCCCAAACAGCTTAGGTGCAATTAATCATAAGAAACTCATCCAGAATTTGACTAACAAAATTTTAGTCCCATTTCAGAAGTGTCTAAGATTTCCAAAATCTAAGAAATTGGAAAATGTGAAGACTTCCAAAAACAGAGACACTAGGCTCAACAGTAAGCGAAGACATCAAGTGACCTGGCCATAAAGAAAGAAAGAGAACAAAACTAATCTGAAGTAAAAAGCTAAGAAAGCAATGACACCCCTCTAAAATCACTACAAAATAATAAAGCACAGGAAAATAAAAAGTGGACATAGTGTTAGTTTGAAATTGAACAATCTAGGGTCCAGCGTGACTCAGTAGGTTCTGAGGCCATGAACTTACTACAGAGTTATATAATATTTGTCATAATTATGACTGAAATAAAAACAAAATATCTTTATTAATAGCATTTGGTACTCATCTGTAGCAACAAAAGTCTTAGAAAAGAAGCATCTTGCTCTATAGATATTAAAGATGAAGTTGAAAGAAATTCATGATTTATTGAAGGGTACCAAAATAAGTTACAGAAAGCTACTACTAACACACAATTTTCTGATTCCAAATTCATATCCTTCTGATTTTATAAAACATAAGGAAGCAAAGGATCCTGATATAAATTTTAGACATTTTTCTACCAGAAACAAGAAAAGATGTTATTTACATTTTAATCAACAAATTAAGAAATATGTAGAAAAAAAGTCAGGTTTAAATGCAACAAGCGCCGCATTTCAGCCACATGTTTATGGGCACATCTCTGTTCTAGGTTATGGACTTGAATCAAAAGAAAGTCAATTACTTACGAGAAATATCTTGACAGTTTGTGGCAATGTTCTATATAAAATAATTTAAAATTTCAAATAAAACTTTTTATTAAAATATCACAAATGGGTTAAGGATGAATTGGTATAAAACAATATTTCCAACCATTTCAAATTCATTTTTGGCACTGCCTTCTAAACCTTGCACATTTTATTTCTTTCTTATATTGAGTGACTTTTCAAGTGGTCCTACCATGAGCCAGTAGAATTACTAAGAGGTTTCTGATTTCATAGCTATTTTTCATTATATTTGGAAGCTAGTCTTAAGTAGAGCTAAAATTCCAGGGCCACTATTTTAGAGTAGTAAAGATTGACATCTAAATTATGATCTAAAGAAAGTACCAGGCTATAGCTTTCATTGAATGTAAAAAGGAATAAAAAATGGATTTGCCTCTGAAAAAGTTGGTATTCGACGTCTTTGAGAAATTTTTAAGCATGTTAAATTCTAGATATCAGCAATGATAATGTCATAGGCATTTGGCTTACAGCTATTATTCTTAGTTAATTCCCAGTTAAAGTTCCTTAAACCTGAACTAAATAGCTCTCTCTTATCCTGGGGAAAATACAGTTGTGTATGATTTAAGTCTAAAATAGATGTTTTAGGAATTATCAATCGTCGATTGTAAGACATGAAAGAAAAACATAAGTTGCAAAAAGTAAGGAAAGGAGACATTGGACATTTTAAAGTTTAATTCCAGATGTAAGCCACAGAATGACTAACTGTATATTGCAGTGAAATCTAAATAAAATAGTATGTGCTAAATGTTCTATTTCTCATTTGTCAGTTGAATGAAGCCAGGAGAAGTTAAGAAACATACCTAAGTTTATTTGGACAGGAAGCACCATGCTGTATCTACAATGATTTTCTTCCCACTCTTCTTCCACAAAGGTTCACTTTGTTTACCCTTCATTCTGGAATTTAAAGAATACCACTAAGAATAGTCAACCCTAGTCCCATCTATTCTATATGATATAGATAGCCTGTCTCTGTGCTTCCACTAATACCTTGCAGGTTTGACTCACCATTCACTAGACCGAATAAAAACAAGTTTGGTCATGTCTTAATTTAACCTACAAGACACTAACCCTATTGAAGGCAGAAACCATATCTTATCAGACTTGATGAACTAAACACCTATCATAATAAATAGCATAAATTAAGCAGTTATGGAATGATTGTTGTATACAGTGGCATAAATGAAAATCAGATGTAGGTCTATGTAACTTTGTGGGGTTTTTTGGTACCGGGGATTGAACTCAGGTTCTCGCACTTGCACAGCAGGAAGCGAAACCACTGAGCTAAATCCCAGGCCCTGGTCTATGTAACTTCTAAGGCAATGCATTACAGTGTGACAAGGTCAAAGTGATAAATACAGCAATTTTTCCAAAAACAAAGTACTAAACTGATGATGAATTGTGTACCATCATATAGGAGATTTTCTTGACTGGGCTGAGAATATGTTGTATGACTCTATGTTTGCAAACAGCTATTCAGTAAAAGGCAAATCCATATTTATTCTAAAAGACACAAGAAAAAATTTCTCCTAAAACCACAAGGTACCATACCAGCTTCACTGGTTGTGTGAACGCAGAGAAAAAAAAAAAAGATTGGCTTTCAACTGACTGAAGCTGGTCTAAGAATATGAAAAACAAGAAAACAAACACCTTTCCACTATCCTAGCACAAATCAATTCCTTTAATTTCTGCTTCCAATTTGACTGTCTTATATTTTGAAGACATGTAATATAATACAATGATGATTGGAAAGCTACATATGTCAAAATCAATTCAAAGCACATAGTGGTATTATAGGATTTTTTTTTTTTTGGTACGGAGATCCAACTCAGGACCTTGCACTTATGGAGGCAGGCTGTGGCACCACTGAGTTAAATCCCCGGCTCTATAGGATCTTATTGTGCTCTGATTATTTTCATACAAAATCTTAACTCTTAGTTTTCTGAAATTATTATCAATACTATTATGAATGAGGAAACAGCATTTCATGGACAGATAGTCAACATCAAGCTATAAACACAAATGCATTTTTGGAGAAGCCCAGAGTATGTATGGGTTAGGTGAAGAATAAGACTGTATGTACTGCCTCCAGCTTGTTCTGAGATACTGATTGTGGGTGTGTGAGAAGGCTGGAATGAGCATAGAATAACATGCATCTGTCACTGGGCACCCACCAATGATCCAAATTTGTGGCTTCTAATTCTAAGGCAGGTGGTTCTCCACATTGCCATGCTAACAGGTTTGTTGAAATGCTGATGTTACATTGCCTTGTTTTTAGCATGCACACAAAATTGGAACATAGAATAGGGAAGCACAGAAGGGACATTGACTATTCAGACTATATTCCAGTAATAAAGTAATATTAAATAATCTTACATGCATGAAAACTAACCAGAGTGGTATGTATTACATATCTTATATCAACTTTCAGACAATTTTTTTCAGATTATTATTACCTTCATTTTACAAGAACTAATATATCCAAGGTCATTTAAGTGGATTTCCTAAGATGACACAAGTAATGTGGAATTAAGTCAGAACTCAAAATTTGATCTCTATTTTCAAAGCCAAAGTTTATGATACAAGCCCTGACTTTGTTCCTCATGAATTTCTTTTGCTTCCTACTTTCAACATGACAACCTTAGGAAATGACAGGAGTCTAAGAGGCAGAAAATTGTATTAATATGTTGTCACAACTACCAAAAACATCCTATGCACATCATAAACTTATAGAATTGTGCCATAAACAGTTACTGTTGGAGATGATGACAGTGGTAACTGTTCTCTACCAGGTTTGAGTCACTCTGCTTAGCAAATCTAATATTTTTTAGTGTATTAGTCAGCTTTCCCATTGCTGGGCAAAATACTTAACACTCACAAATTAATGGGGGAGAGGTTCATTTGGCTCACAGTTTCAGTGGATTTAGTCCATGGTTAACTGGCTGCAAGACTGAAATATCATTGTGGAAGGGTAGGATGGAGCAAGTCTTCTTAGTTCCTTACAGCCAAGTAGCAGAGTGGGGAAATAGAGTCAGAAAGAGGCCAAGGACCATATATATTACCTCAAATCATGACTCCATGACCCACCTAGATACATGGAGAAATATGCTTTATTAATACCTCTGAAGCCAATCCAGTTGACAGTCCAGTTTAATCGTCATACTGAGTCTGGATCAATATGGTGGTAACAGTCAGGGACATTTTGTTATGTATTTTCTTGTTAAGTCCAATTGTTAGCTAACTATAATATCATATAATTTTTTTTGCCTAATGTTACATGGTAAGACAAATAGCTGAAATTGTGCCCATTAAAGACACATCATTTACACAATGCTTCATTGTTTGCAGTAAATTTATTAGTAATTTTTTAGATATCAATTATTCAAATATTTATTATGGAAGCATAGTGTGACTATGCCTCAATTCCTAGAATAATCCAGGTATGTGTGGGGGTTTTTGTCTTTTCTCTCTCAGAAGGATTCTGATTTGGTCATCTTTAATCTTCAGTACTCAGTAACCTGACTATTATTAAGATTAATATCCAATTTGACCTTGATTAGATTTGAGACATAGCAGAGAGGTGAGGGTGATTGCAGGGACAATTTATTCTTTTTGGAGTACTTCTTTGGTATGTGGAGCACAAAATAAAATTGTTCATGTTATCTGTGAAATTTATTTCTTCATAACCAGCCTTGTTAGTAGTATCTACTTATGATTCTATTATCTCAATCATAATTTGTATTCTTAGATATTATCATTCTAATATATAATAGAGATTATGGCTCCATCTTCTCAGCCTGTGACTTCACAATGCAGCTTTTTATGCATTCAGAAATATTTAGAATGTGAAATTAAACAAAAGAAGCATGCAGATATCAAATGACTACATATAAAAATGTCTTTGGCACTTTGTTTGCAATTAAAATACTTCTAAATATACCTAGTGAATGTCTGCATCCAATTAAAAAATGAAAAGTAATTGGTAGAATTTTGTTTTCTATAAATAGGTATTCATTTAGTTTTGTAACCCCCAATAGTCTACAATTACAATTAGTTTATATAGTCACAGTTCATAAAATATGCCCTTTAATTAAACATATTAGAGCCTTGACAAAATGGAATTAAAAATGAAAGTGATCCATTTTTATAATGTATTTCTTTTAATTTTTTTTAAAGTTCTTTCTCCTAAGACATATAGATCCAATTGTGCGTAGATTTTTTTGGGGGTCAGTATGGAGCTTCCATTTTAACCAAGAATTAATTTCTTTCTGGTGATGAAAATCTCCTTTTATTCTTGAAAGGACAATTAAATGAACTCAATACTTAGATGTGGGGAAGGTTTTATAAACTAGAACCTTTAGCACAATCAGTTAAGGCATTTATTATTTTATAATGAAAAGACACTATCACGGATAGGTCAAACAATTCTTTCATTGTCCTGTTATTTTCTCTTTTTTTGTAATGATAAATACAGTGTTGTTATCTTTGGACAGGATGACAGCTTCAGGCAAGAGATACAACTCCAGGGACTAGCACTTTAATTTAAAAAGCCAAGAGGAAAAAGCACAGGAGGAAATCAGATGCCACAAGTCTAGAGACAAAGGCTGCATTTCATGATCCAAACTTGAACAAGGAGGCTCTGCTAAATCTCAAGCTGACTCCAGAGGTTGTACTTTTAATAGCAGAAGCAAAGGATATAGAAACAAATGGCTTATGCCACTTTAGTGAGGAGTTGAGGACAGATATTCAGCATGGGATAATACCGAGGCTATTACTTTCCAGAGCTGACATGTAAAGGAGAGGCAAAGAGTGCTCTGACCCTTTTGGTGTAAGAAAATGCTTTCTCTTACTGTGTTTAGGGGAAGGATAACCAAACCCAATGGGTTCATCCCCCCATGAGAAAGCCAAGAAGAAGTACATCGGAGATAAAAGAGAGAATAATGGTGTATTACTTGCAGTAAGCAAAATCCCCACTGGAGATAATTCTCAAAGCAGGGCCTCCAAGAACAAAGAAAACAAGGTACTTTAATTGAGGAAACAGATATATATATTCATGTAGGAAAGGCTTGGGATAACTTGTAGAGTCAGCCACACTCCTTCATACTCAGAACATGTGTGGGCAGAGAATTTAGTATTACTATTTACTATGACTTGTTACTAAGGTTTACACAAAGTCACCTAAAAAAGAGTGAGTCAGAGTGACTCTGAGATTTTGGCTGTTTCTTTGTAAGTTACTCTGGATGATCCAGAACAAGCAAACAAACAAAAAACAACTTGGAAGAAATATTAGTGGTCACTTATAAGGGCAGAAGCTACTCCCCTACTCTACAAGGCTGGGTGTCCCTAAAAGTATCTACCCAATAGCAACAAATTGTATACTGCAAAAAAAAAAAAAAGGAAAGATAGTTACATGTCTTCCTTACTCTATCAATAAACAAGGATTTTTAAGCATCTAGTAAATGATAAATGCACCAAACGGAGCAGGGTGGGGAGGGGAATGGAAGGGAGGAGAGGACAGGAGAAAAGATGAGGAGAGGGAAGGGGAGGGGAGAGGAGAGGAGAGAAAAGGAGAGGAGAGAAGAAAAGAATGTAATGTTTTAATACAAAGTTGAATATTCATTTCTATTGTGAGAACAGATCATTTAAGGACCAAAAAGTACCCATGTGCATGATTGATTCATAGTGGATGAGGATTTCTTGAAAGCATATGATTCATTGTTAATGGTATCACCATTGTCTCAGTTTGGCACTTAGTGTGCACATACATTGTTCTGAGTTAAATGACTGAAATATGTAAGAAAGAAAAACATGGAGTCAGGCAGTTTTCAGGAAGGGCAGAGGTCAGGGTAACATTATAAAACAAAAGTGGCTTTTAATGTTAAACAAGTAGACATCGCTAAGTGTAAAAGAAGGGTGACCTGATTTCAGCAGTGACAAAACCATATGTGTAGTCATGTGAAACTTGTTCTATGTCTAAGTGTGTTTGGAACACAGCTAAAGGAAAATGATATATGATGATAAAGAGGGAAGGAGGTCACTGGTGTTGGTGGTGATGGTGTTAACAAATTCTCACCATTTAATATTCCTACTGTTTTCATTGACTATGTTAAACTTTTTGTAAAGTTTGGTCTGATTCATTAATCTTCATAAAAATCCAATAAAGTTAATGCAATTCCCAGGACAAACTGTCAGTATTTTTAAAAGCCTGGAGGAGAAGTTCAATAGAGTTACATGGGTTACACAAAATAACATTTTTCATATTTTGGGAGAAGAAATGATATCAACTCAGTATGGAAACCCTGGTTATCTGTCTCATGGTAATTAAATGTTCTGAATGATATATGTACGTGCATTCAAAAATAACAATGTACAAAAATAGACATTGATTTAAAATGTAGTTCATTTGCTAGACAAAGAAAAAATGTGGGTTTTAAAAAAGGTAATAAAAAGATCTTTAGTGGTGAAATATTTGTGAAAAATACATAAATTCTATTCAAAACCTCATATTTTACTTCTAAGCCCAATGCTTTAGAGACATAAGAGGCATCATAGAGGCGCATGGTGTTAGGTTCAGTCCCCCAAGTTCTTCAATCAATTGTTTGCATGTAGGTCATTGCTTATGAGCTAGTTAGAGAAGTTAATGAATCTTCAGTTAATATCTGAAACAAGGAGACCTTCCCCATTTGTGTTATTTCTTGTTACAAATTAGCCAAAGAGTCTCTGACAAGTGTTCAGTATCTTGCCTTACAAATTCAGTTCTTACTCCCCCTTTCCTAATATTGATTCTTTCTTACTACAACCTACTTCTGGTACCAGGACTAACCCGGAAACTCTTTTACCTTTGACTTATTGAGTCACAGTAATGCAACGCTGTCAAATAAGAGTTGCATTTTATTTTAATTAATGTTTTAATATGTAGAGCAGTTTAAAGGAAAACGGAACAGATTGTATGGAGAGTTACTACTTCTCACAAGACATTTTTCCTTAATACTAATATCTTTCATTAGCATGGTACGTTTACTATAATTAATGAACAATCTTAATAGAGAAGTGTGATACATTATTATTTCTTGCATTTATGGCTTATATTAGCATTGATCCTTTTTAAACTTTTTTGTGAACTGCAATCTTAGACTAGTCCTCAATATTGAGGAATTTTGCCTAGTTTTCAAAATAAAATTATATTTTAAAATTTGTTCCATGTCCTTTTGAGCTCATTTTTATGTTAGGTTTCAGAATTAGATCAAGGTTTATTATTTTGCCTATAAATAGTCAATTACTCTGACCCCAGTAGTTGAAAAGGCTATTTTTCTCCTACTGAGTTGCATGTGAAACTACCCAAAATCAGTTGAGTGGGGCTGGGGATTTAGCTCAGTGGCACTGCGCCTGCCTTGCAAGCGCAAGGTCCTGATTTTGATAACCGGTATCAAAAAAAAAAAATTCATGTTGGTCAATTTTTGTTTTAAAGACCTATGTGCCTGTCTTTCCACTAATACCACATAAACAGCATTAAGATTACTGTATAGCAAGTACTGAAATCAGATTTTCAGAAATCAGAGGACTGATTTTCCTCTTCTTTCAAAATTGTTTAGCTATCGCAATGCCCTTGCCTTTTCATTGAATTTTTTTTAATATTGGCTATTTTTGCAGAAATTTTGCTGGAATTTTTGTAGGAATTACAGTTGTATTTAAATTTGGAGTGAAATTACATCTTTACTTCATTGAGTCCTGTAACCTATAACACTGTACACCTGTTTTTACTTAGATCTTTACATTTTTTTCATTAACATTTTATAGTTTTAATCAAAGAAATCCTATACATGATTTGGTATACTTACATCTAGATATTTCAGTTTTTATTATAAATTATATTTATTGTTAACTCCAGTATATACATCTTCATTGCTCTAGAAATATAATTGATCCATATGTTTATCATGTATTCTGCAAACTTACTGACCTCTTTTATCAGCTCTAGAGGTTTCTGGATATTTTGGAGAATTTTTATGTACATAATCATATAATCTGCAAGTATAGATTATTTTTTCCTCTCTAATTAGTCTAACTTTTATTTCCATTTCTTGTTACTTTGTCCAGAATTTCTCATCCTATGCTAAATAATGATTAGATGTCCCTGTGCTGTTCTGAATACCATCAGGCACAATGCTAAATTAGGCTTTTGAACATGTTCTTTATCAAATCGAGGAGGTTACTATTTCCACTTTCCTGAATTTTTATCAAGAATGGGACCAAGAGATAGAGGAAGGAAGGAACTGAAAGGAAGGGGAAGTAAAAGCCATTAAGATGTGTTATGTACATGTGTTAACTCCCCATGATGAATATAATCATTATGTACTGCAACCATGTACTAATAAACAAATAAAGGTGCTGCTCCACTGTCAAAAAAATAGAATGAATGTAGAATTTTGTTAAATGTTGTTGCTACATTGATTTCTATGATCAGGTGATTTTTAAAAAAAATTTATCCTCTTAAATATTGAACCAGACTTTTTCTAGGAACAAATCCCTCTTGATGTTCACAGATACTGTTTTCACATATTTTTGAATTCTACTTTTCAATAATTTGTTAAGAAAATTTTGTTCTATATTACTAAGGGCCATTAGATTATAATTTTCTTATTTTGTAGCATCTTTGCTTAGATCTGGTATCAGAGTAACACTAGTTTTATAAAATGACTTGGAAGTTGTTCTCTTCTACTTTCTGGAAGATATTGTGTAGAACTAGTGTTAATTTTTCTTTAACATTTGTTAGAATTCTCCTGTGAAGCCATCTGGGCATGGAAATTTCTATTTTGGGAGATTTAATTTTAAATCCAATTTCCTTAATAGATATAGGGCTATTCAAATTATCTATTTCATATTGGGTAAGTTATGATAGTTGGTGGTTTTTTTTTTTTTTAGGCATTGGTCCATTTCATCCAATTTGTCAAATTTATGCATGTAGAGTTCTCAGAATGCTCATTATTATCATTTTGTGATCTTCAGAATAAGATATTTTGTCTTCTGTTTGGTTTATCAGACTTATTGGAGACTTGCTAATTTTTTTTGCAAACATTTCTGTTTATTTCATTGACTTTTTTCTATTTATATTGCTTCTACTATCACTGATTTCATTTCTTCTTCTATTTTCTTTTGGGTTTATTTGCTCTTCTTTTAAATGTATGAGATAGATTATTGAATTGTTTTCTTTTTCTTTTTCTAACATTTGAATTTAATGCTATAAATTTCCCTCTCAACAGCACTTTAGGAGTATCCTGCATATTTTAATACATTGTTTTATAATACATTCAATGTAATTTATTTTCTCAAAAAATTTCCTTTGAAATTTCTTCTTTGACCCAAGGTTAATTGTGATATATATTCTCTGGAACTTGAAAAGAATGGATATTCAGGTTGGGACATTCATTAAATGTGAATTTATTGATTCTGTTGGTTGATGATGTTTTTGAATTCCTTTATAATTTTTTAAAACTTTTCAGTGTATTTGTTTTATTGATTGCTGAATTAAGGCTGTTGAAATTTTGAACCACAATTATGCATTTTTCTAGAATTACTTTTGTTTCTACTCATTTTTGCTTTATTTTTCTGCTGTGCTCAGTCGTTTGGTGTTTAGTTACTTAGGACTACATTATCTTCCTCGTGAATTGAAATATTAGTTATTACATACTATCTTTCTATCCCTAGAAATTTCCATTCTTTCTCTGAAATTTTCCTTGTGTGATATTAACAGTCATTCCTATTTTTCATTTGTTAATATTTATGTATCTTTCCTCGTACTTTTGAATTGTGTTCATTATTATATAAGAAATGATTATTTTGCATGTAGTACATAGTTTTATCTTGTTTTTGAATCCACTCTGTCAGTCTTTGCCATTTAACCAGTGTGCTTAGACTATTTTGATGTAATGTAATTATTGAAATATAAGGGCTTCTCTGCCATTTTATTTTTGGATCCTAATACTTTTCATTTTTTTTTTTTCTGCTTTTTCATTTTTTTGGTTACTTAGTTAATTTTTATAAATTCATTTGGATATTTCTATAGTGCTTATGAATTACTCTCCTAGATATTTTTGTTTACTTTTTGTTCTGTTTTGTTTTTAGTATAATTGTTAATGGCATAATGCTACACCACACATACACACAGACACACAGACACACACACAGACACACAGACACACACACACACACACATGCAGGAGTCATCAATTTACTGCTATTATTTTACCAACTCAGGTGATGAATACATGTATCTCTTTTTGTATCTCTAACTTTCCATTTATAATTCTCTGATATATATTATCTACATTCACTTAAAATCATATTAGAGAGTTGCAATTTTTTGCTTTACCTACCAAATATAATTTAAGGAAGTCAAAAGAAGAATAAAAAACTCTAATATTTATTTTTGTTTATTGAGCTCTTTGTTTTTAATGTCCCAGAATTTCTTTGGGTATTTGCCTTCTGTTTGGGGAATTTCCTTTTTCTGTTCTTTTAGTGTCCAACCACTAGGGAAAGTGCTCTTAGTTTTTATGCACCTGGTAGCCAGTTAATACATTTTTCTTTTCTTAAAGGATAATTTTGATGGATAGAGGCTTCTGAGTAAACAGTTGAAAAAAAAAACTTGAAAATTTGAAAACTATTGTGCCTCTTCCTTCTTTCATTCCTTCTTTTTTTCCTGACAAAGATCATTCGTGATTTGAATGGTTTTCTATATGTACTGAAGGTGTCTCGATTTTTCATGATTTTTTTCTTTTGCTTTTGTTCTTTAGAAGTTTGTGATTTTGAAGGTGTGTGGTGGAGTTCTCCATATTTAAAACCACTTAGCTTGCATAATTTCTTCATTTTTCAGGTTTAGGCTTGTTTGCCAAATTTTAGAAGTTTCAAACATTATTTCTTTGAGTATGTTTTCAACCTTCTTCATCTTCTCTTTCTGGGACTCCAGTGAAAAGAAAGTAAGTTCTTTTACTATAGCCCTACATGTCACTGATGACACTATATTTTATTTCAAGTCTGTACATATAGCTTTCCTGTGGTTTTTAGTGAGCAATTTCTACTGTTTTACCTACATCTTCGCTGATTCTTTCCTCTGTGTCTTCCATTCCCTTGGTGAGCCGATTCATTGGGTTTTTATTAAATGTTGGCTTTTGTAACTTAACGTTTAAATTTTTCATTTGATTGTTCTTATGTTTTCTATTTCCTTTCTCAAATATTTTATTTTTATTTGTCCAATTAAAAGTATTCCCTTCGGTTGAAATGCTCATCATAACCTATTGGAAAGACAGACAGGGCAGGATTCCTTGGTTGGTTACTTGTAATGCCCTGGTGAGTAGGTGGGTTCACGTTATTAAATGATAAAAAAGATAACAATCTATGACCTCTGCTAGATGCTTTTGGGAATGGATGGAGATAAAGGCTTTTCTTTGTTCTTTAGCTGCAGTTCAGTAGTTATTTCACTCTGATTTATGTTTTTTGCATTGAACACAAGGCTGGGGGGGAGATTTTATGTTTTTATTTCTATACTTTGGATTTGTTTTTCCTCTGTAGCTCTAAATCTTCACAACATGGAGAAAATCCAGAATTCACTGTCATGTCATTTTTGAGTCCTGGGTTGCTAACTGATCTACCTCCTCTGTTCCTTTCAGTATTAACCTTCTTTTATATACAATTTCCAGAATTGTTAGCTGTTTGTAGTGGGAAGACAGGGAAAATTATATCTTCCCCATTTTCCAAAGAGTATAACTCCTTGAGCTATCTTGTTTCTTTCTTATGAAAGTTCTGGATTCAACAGTCATATGCTTCAACTTTTTAGTGTTGTGACGTTACTTTGGAAGAACATATCTTTAGTCTCAATGTTATATCTAATTAGCTTCCTTGATTGAAGTAGAGACACCAGGTGCACTGAGATAACAATTAACTTTTTAAACTGTTTATGTTTCTCTATAATTCATGGATATTGAAAATGGGTAGATTTTGAGAAATCATTTCACAAATTTGTTCCTCAATCTGGATTATGAAAAGAGTTGGCTGTCAATTTAAAAAGATTCTTTCCTTCTAGTTCCAGCACAACCATATAGGTAAAAAATATGATTCATTAACCAATCTTGCAAGGAATGTAATGGTTGAAGGTCATATATGATAATCTCTGTAAACTATTTAACTCATCATCCCATCCTACCCACCTCTTCAACTATATAAACGTGTATGCACACAGAGAAAACACCATGATATCATTACTAGATCAAAGCAGAAGAAAATAGGTTCCAATAAGTAGAGCTGATGGTCTATGGCTTGTCCAATGATTCATGAATAGTTTGTTTGATTTGTAAAAATTGCTGACAGAAGGAAAGGCATACATTGGGAAGAATTATGGCAAGTTTAAATTTTTTTGACATGATCTAAACTGTCTTTACACACACACATGTGGTCAAATGATTTATCAGCAAAGAGTATCTAATTTTGAAAAATTCTCTACCTTTCTTGTACAAAATTTTTTTAAAAAGAGAAATAGGCCTTAAATATTAATCAACTTGTTCAAATGTACAATTAGTCAAATATTGTTCTACAAATAACTATTTCACATATAATTTACTGTTTAATAGATTTAATGAGATCTTTGGTTATCTTTTTATTCTTCTGTAAGCTAAACTTAACATGATGAATATAGTCCGACTATAACAAGTAATACTTTTAAAAAGTTGTCATTAGATGATCCATTCTTACATTTTTAGTTGCACCCAGAGACTATTTCATATGTTTTAAATTTTCTTTCATTTCCACTTTAGCTTTCTTAATATCAGATATAATATAATAACCCAGCCCATGTACTTAAGTTCACCACTGAAGACTCTGAGCACTAATAGCTTGTAAATGATGGATGTGCAGCACATAACCCTGGTTCCTATGAGAAAGATTTTAAAATCCATCATTTTCTAATGTCTCCAGGTTGACAGACATTCTGTAACAAAAAATAAAAAAAGAAGCATCAGCCACAACACTGAACTCAGTGGGTAGGCTTATAGGCAGTGGGGGTTAAGTGTCTCTGAGATATATTTATGTTTTGTTTAAGACAAACTTGCCACAGAAAAAGTAAATAGGGGAAGAATGAATCAAAGAATTAGGCTTTAAAAAATTAATTAGGAATTTTAAAAAACATAATAGCTAATTGTGAACAGAACAAAAAAAGAAAATGAATGTTTGCTAAGGATTTACTGTAATCCAATTTTACTTAGTTTGGGCTGCTCTTACAAAATAGCACCAAGGGAGTGACTGGTAAGCAACTCATAGAATGGAGGGTGCATGTTACATGATGGAGTGTCCCCAGATGGAGTGCCTGATGAAGGCTCTTTCTTCAGACAGAGGAGCTTCTTATGTGTCCTGAAATGGTGGAAGCTGGCAAGAAGCTCTCAGAGTTCCTTTATGTAGCCACTAACTCCATTCATGGGCCATCCACCCTTATGTTTTGTTCTCTTCCCAAAGTTCCAACTGCCTAGTACTGTACTATCACACTGAGGATTCGGATTTCAGTGCATGCATTTAGGAAGGACATAGTTCAGACTAACTATAGCAGCCTGGCAGGAAGACTGCCATGGCACAGAGCCTGCTCTTTTTCATCATATTTTCAGAATAGTTTTAGAAAATATTGTAGTTTCTCATTCACTTCCCATAGATATTATACACATTTTATTTGTACATACTTCTTATTTCCCACAAAGTAGCTCTTTCTGAGAAGTAAAGTAACACAAAGTTGTGTTTAAAAAATTGCTTCTTAATTCTTGCTTTGTACAGGGATATTTGAGAAGTACTAACATGAAAACAATGAGGGAGAGGTCAAGATAGAAATAGAGATAGATGACAGATGATAGATAGATAGATAGATAGATAGATAGATAGATATAGTGTTGGAACATTTTTATTCAAGTGGAGAACCAGATCTGGACCTTCAGTGGTACATAAAATTGTCACATGAGGTCTAGAAAAAAGTTGAAAGTAGATGAACATCATTATCCAAAGCCTAGAGTTAGTAATGGTTGAGAAATAATATAAACTCACATTTTAGTTTTTACCTCACCTGTTTCTCTGAATTGTCCTAAGAACAATGGGAATAATTTTTCTCACTGGGGAGGTGGATTTCAGACTTGTTCTTTCGTCTCCATCTTGGCCACCAGGTGAATAAAATATTTTGTTTCAGTGATTGTCTTATTGCACAGCTCGCAAAATGTGCCTGGTTTTGGTAACAGAACTATGAAGAACACACTCTGTTTCTCCTCTCTAGCTGTCTCTTATACAACTCAGATGCATTATCAGGCACAAATATCAAATATTAAGCTATCAATTATCACCACTTGAGGTTCTCAAATGAGCTTACAGTTACTCCACAGAGCTGAAAAATGTCATCAGTCACACTTGTTTGAAACCAAAAAATATCTCAGTCTGTGTTTTCTTCTTACAGGATGTAGATCATGCTGACCTTTAATTTCTCTACCTCTACTCCTGTCTTTTGGTAGAATGCGCGCCGTGCACTCGTGTGTGCGTGTGTGTGTGTGTGTGTGTGTGTGGTGATGATGATGATGATGATGATGATGATGATTGGTGGAATTGCTGTAGCCTGCTCAGTTGTTTTTGTCCTTAAATTCATTTTAAAAAATAATTCATTGACCAAGTTCACAAAAACATTTTTTCTTTTCCTATGTGCTTCAAAATCAAGGGACTTCCTTTTTCATGACATGCCCAAACCGATCCCTGTCCCATAAAAGACAAAAAAGAAAAACAAAATAACATGAGAGCTTCAGGGGTGGACACTGCTGCTTTATGTTATAATTCTTTTTGTCTTCTTTTATCTGGCCATAAAGTAGGATCCATAAGGCTCTCATTTGGGTAAGAGTAAATTGAAGATCTGAAAGGTTGTATATGTAAAAATTTCAAAATTAAAGCAGGGAAGAGTACCACAACAAAACATCTTAAGAATACTTAGCTGGGCCAGTGATTTAGCTCAGTGGATCCGGCCCCTGCCTCACAAGCACAAGGTCCCGAGTTCGATCCCCTGTACCAAAAAAAAAAAAAAAAAAAAGAATAGACAGCAATGATATATTAAGAACTAGGACTTTATTCACTTTATAATATGTCACATGCTAGATTTCTAGAGGGTTTTTCCCAAGTGAGTTTTTGTTATTATCACTTTTCTCATTATTATATAAAGAAGAAAGTAGCAATAAAGTAACATACAGATTTTCCTTGTAACCACCAAGAAAGAGATTGATGTAACCAAGTCTGGTGAATTGCCACATGGAGAAAAATTGGAGCAGAAGAAAATTGGAAATAATAGTAAATATGTGTGCCTAAATACTTGAAAAAGATTATGTGCCATGAAGAAAAAAGGGAGACCATAGACTAGTGGGCTGGACTACAATGAATGGATGTAGCATTTTCTAATGCTTCATTTCATTCCCTTTGCTCCAATATCAACTTCCTTATTTACACATGAGGAGGAAACAGGGTCCTCACCTGACAGAGGTAGAAGTTATATCTTCTCACTACTCCATCCAACCAAACTAGTTTTCTGGGTTTTTTTGTTTGTTTGTTTTTGTGGTACAGGGGATTCAACTCAGGACCTTGCACTTGAGAGACAGGCAACGCCACTGAGCTAGATCCCTGGCCTTGTTCTGTAGCTACCACATTTCGAAGTCCTAGTGTTCCTTCAGGATAATTTCCTCCTGGATTAATGACCAGACCCTACAGTTGAGGATGTTGAAGTTCACAGAGTTTTGTGGTAACTCAAATTCACTTAAATGAAAGTGATTAATGAACATTAAATCAAGTTTTCTGACTCCTGTTTACACACAGTGGATCAGAAAATTATAATCTGAGATATTTCAATTGAATTTCTCATTAGCATTAACATTTAATCAATGATTTCTTCTTTCCTATTTTATTTCTTGAACTGGATTTCTTTCCTTCCTCTCTTGTCTCCTATAGTTCTGGGTTAACTACTGTAGACTTTAAGGTGACCACATTTTCAAAAAAATAAAAATGTTATTTCTTTTCTGACAATTGTATGTCAATTATAATGCACATATTATGCAGCAGCAATTTTGCTGAAATTCTAACATTATTTCATATTTTTCTCAGCAAAATTCTGGTGTGTATATTTTACCTCCTTCTACAGAAATAAAGTAAACGCTTAGTAATTGGGAAGAGTTATAAAGCACATATATAAAATTGCAAAAAGTTTTTAAAAGTATGGGTTACGAGCTAAAGGTTTTGAAAGAGAGGTGTCATTAGTATGAAAGAACAAGAGAGAGAACCTTTTAATTTGACCTTCAGAAATGAAAGAACATGTTTTAGTTATCTGATAAGCTGGTGACATCATCAAAGCTATTTTTTTTTACATCAAATATTTTTTTACTGAGGTATACATTCTGTCCTTTAGATATCAGCTGTAATGAAAACTGACAGGAACTAGTAGAAAAGGTAAAGACAAAATTTCAAAGCCACTTGTGAATTATAAATAAAGCATCACACCATATATTGAATTGTCACTCCAAATCCCTTGTTCAGTGATGATAAGGAGATCCGCACCTGCTTTAAAGTTTAATATGACCATCAGTCAACAAAAGTCAGGCTAGCCACTTTAGAAAACGATTACTTGAGTGGATGTGCTAACATACATCCATGTCTATAGCCTTTCCTTAGCCTTTTCCACATAATTTTACCTCTCTTGTCTTCACCTCACACAAACCGCCAGTTTACAGACTTGAGAAATGAATTGTCAACTATCACTTTCAAGGGATGAAAATTAACCAGTTAAGTTATGTCAACTTTGTGATAACTGACATAACTTAGAATTATGACTTTATGCACCCTAAAAGTGTGTGTGCAGTTTTGCATGTGTGTTTTGTGTTATTACAGATTTATCGGCAATTCTTCAGGTAGAGCTCTTCTGGTCTGAGTGATAAAATATTGAAGTCTATGTGAGAATAACCTTGAGAATGTGTGTTATACTTTCCTTATCCACAGACAAAATTAGTTAATTTATTCCTGCTTATGGGTCCACAAATTTTTATTTTAGTTTAATGCATTTCTTAGAATAATGTGAATATATTCTGACTAAAGTAATTTCTATCAAAATATCAGAATAACAACATTAGCAAATGAAATAGTCTGCTTATTCACAGAATTTTAAGTCATGTATTTGCCTGTCTTTTCATAAGTTTGCACCCATAAATTTGAATATGCTGGGATTTCAGTTTCCATTCTAGTCTGTTAAATACAACATGCTGTTGTGATATGGTAAAAAGAGAAAGTCACTTAAACCTAAAGAGACCAAAATTCTTATCCTAGAGCTTGGCTTTTTGTCTGAGCATATATATACAGCTTCCTCATCCACAGAATGTGAACATTTTCTAATTATCTCTTGTTTCTTGTTCATTTCTATCAGTATATGATTCCAGGAGATGTAGCAGAATCATGAAAATTGCACCAAATCACATGCCATGGATTATTATATACTATTAATGAATTAAAGCCTAGATAAAATGAGTATTTTTCATTAGACTGTTAAGGTGACTGAATTATGAGGTCAGTGCTAACAAAATCCTGCCTCATGTGCTATTTTTTGAGCTTTCTATAATTTCTAAATCTCTGGTTTGTTTTAAATTGTTTAAGAGAAACTGTATAAGATAGCAAATATTAAAAGCATCTGAGAAAATTTCATTGTTAGACAACTTCTAAAATGTCCCCCAGTGATCCCTAAGTTCTGGGTATTCATGCTCCTATGTCATCCCTTCCTGGTGCACATGAGCTAAACCTAGGGACTTACTCTTAATAAACAGAATATGGCAGTAGTAACAAGAAGTGACTTCCAAGATAATGTTTTAAAAGATCAAGGCTCCCAACTTGGTTCTTCTACTTTGTCTTGCTGTTCCTTTTTGCTCCCTTGCTCTGATGAAGCAAGCAAGCATTCTTTTATTGTGAGCAGTCCTGTGAATAAGTCCACATAACAATGAAATGAGGGTAGGGCCGGGGATTTACCTCAGTGGTTCCGCCACCTGCCTCGCAAGCACAAGGACCTGAGTTTGATCCCTGGTACCAAAAAAAAAAAATAAAGAAAAAAGAAAAGAAAGAAATGAGGGTAGCACTTTGCCAGTAGCCAACAAGGAACCAAAGCTTTCAGTACAACAGCCCAGCACTATCATGAACACACAGATTTCCCAATTAATCTTTGGGAGGATTGCAGCCCTAGGCACTGCAACCTGCAAAGACCTCAAAGCAATAACTCCAAGTGTGTCACGTTAGGATTATTTTTTCTTTAGCAGGATGTCATTGTGTATTCCAGGCTGGCCTCAACCTCACTAGGTATATCCAGGCTGGCCTCGATATCACAGCAGTCCTTCAGCCTCAGCCTCACAAGTGCTGGGATTACAGACATGTGCCACCATGCCTGGCTATGCTAGAGTTCCTAACTACAGAAACTGAGATAATAAAATATTTTAAGCCACTATGTTTGGACAATTTGTTACATGGGAATAGATAATCAAGATGATTTCCCTTTAGCATGAGGATGACTTCCAGTGCAAGGGATGGGACTCAAAGTCTATATTTGAGGGAGCAGAAAACTGGTATACATAAGCAATTTTTGCAGTGGAGGAAGCTAGGCACCTGGAAATTTTGAATTCCTAGACAAATATAAATCAAAAGTCCTGGCATTATAAAAATAGACTAAAAAATAATATATATATATGTGTGTGTGTGTGTTTACTGGCTTATATATATACTGTTATATGTGTTATATGTATTATATATACACACTGACACACACACACATATACTATTTTACTATATTTTTATATACACATGTATTAATTACTTGGCATCTCTACAAAGTCTACTGTTTATTTTCTGTCATCTTTCTTTTACTTTGCTTTTTCACTTAAATTGTATTTTAAGTTCCTCATATAAGAAATACCATGTGGTATTTAACTTCTCATGTCTGGTTTATTTTTCTTAGCATTGTGGTCTCAAGATGTATATGTGTTCCTAGAAATGACTCAATTTTATGTTTCTTTATAGCTTACTAGTATCGCATTTTCTTTAACCATTTGTTGATAGACATATAGACTCCCAAAATTTAGCTATTATGAAGTGTGCTGCTATAAATATAGGTATGCCTGTATCACTGTAGTATAATGCCTTAAATATTTGGGGAAGATACCCCAAAGTGTTATAGCTGGGTCAAATGGAATTTTGATTTTTAGTTTTTTTGAGGAATTTTCATATTAATAGATGTGGTACTAGTTTACATTTCCCCCAATATGGGGAAGGGTTTCCTTTTCCCCAAAACATCACTAGCATTTGTTGCTTTTCTAAGATCTTGATTGCAGCCATTCTTTCTAGAATAAAGTTGAATCTTAATGTTGTTTTGATTTGCATTTCTCTAATAGCCAAAGGCATTAATCATTTTTTTTTCATGTGGTACTATGGTAGCTTTTATTGGCTTTTACTGTATGCCAATATCCATTTTGTTTTTGACTCTATTGTGGATAATGCTGAAATTGCCAGGGTGGCATAGTAGTTGCTATTAACTGGTTTTTACTGTTGCCAGTGTTTGGCTTGTCTGTGTCATCAATGATACTGCATATCATTTCTGGAGAACTGGCTACAAGGGCAATTGTGCTGCTACCTCCCCTCCCAAATTAATCAAGGTGTTGAATCTTGGGACAGAGGGAAAGGCCTAGAATTAACCTTGCCCAGGGTGCATCACTGAAAAGCAAACAATCACTAAAGAGATCTCCATACCAGAAACAAAAAACTCATAAAATTCGGCATCAAAAAAATAGAACATAAGAAAACAAGGCAACAAAAGACCTCCAAAAGTGCCCAACAACCCTGAAGCTGATCTACAGAGTAAACAAAAATGATACAAAATGTAACTGACCCATTTAGCAAAGAATTATAGATCATGAAAATGTACCAAAGAAATATCCTAGAGTTAAAAAATTCTATTGAATTTATAGGAAGCAGAAGTGAACAATGTGATGACAGAAACTCAAAACTAGAAGATGTAGGTGTTAATATGCTCAGATGCCAAAAAAACCCCCCCAAAAACAAAGAATTGATCCAACATTTGCTAGATGAAGATTAAAGATGTTTATTCTAAGATTAATTGGAATTACTGAAAGATCAGAAGACAGCAAAAATGACATAAAATCTGTTTACAGAAATAATACCAAAAAACTTTCCAGCTATGGGGAAAGAATTTAACATACACAGGAGTGAGGAATATAGAACCCCAAATAGCCATGATTAAAAAAGAAATTCTCCATGACACACTAGATCCCTATCTTTCAAAATTGATGGAGAAATAAGGTCTTTCCATGACAAGAATAAACTTGAGAAATTCATGACCATGAAACCAGTACTCCAGGAAAGTTTTAAGGCTATCCTAGAAAGAGAAAATAAAGCCACCCATGCCAAAATGTATAAGACAATGAATGTACTAGGCAGGACTGAGCAGTTAGGCAGAAGCGGGAAAAAAAAGGCAGCAACAAGAAAATGGTGCAACGACAGGAAAGATAGCCCCTATTCTTGGGTAGGCAGAACCAAAAATTGTCATAATGAACATATATCCAAAATAATGTATAGATTTAATGCAATTCTAACCAAAATACCGACAGCATTCTTCACAGAACTAAAAAAAAATCCTAAAATTTATGTGAACAACAAGACTCAGAGTAGCCCAAATAATCTCGAGCAACAGGAAAAGTCATGCCCTCCTCCTCAATAGACAGTGCTAATATTGTCAACATGGTCATACTCCCAATAATCATATATAGGTTTATAATTCTTGATAGAACTGGAAAAAAAACTCTTAAAATTCATGGGGTACCAGAAGAGACTCAGAATAGCAAATTAATCTTGAGCAACACGAGGAAAACCGGAGGCATTACAATCTCAGACTTCAAGTTATATTTCAAAGATACAGTAATGAAAGCACAATAGTTGCAACAGAAAAACAGACAAGCTGATTAATGGAATAGAATTGAGGTTGAGGAAACAACCCCAGGCACCTTCAGCCATTTGATTTTTGACAAAGGGACCAAAATCATAAAAAACCTCTTTAACAATTAGAACTTAGAAAACCGGTTGTCCTTGTGTAGAAATATGAATGTAGATCCAAGCTTTTCACCATGTAATAAAATCAGATCAAAAACCTAGATATTAACAGATAAACACTGAATGTGCTAGATGATAAAAGAGGTAAATATCTTGAAGACATAGGTCCTGGCAAGGACTTCCTGAACAGATTCCCAATTGCAGAATAAATAATATCAAGAATCAACAGATGGAATTATATAAAATTTAAAATAGAGTAAAACTTTTACATAGGGCCCTGCCTTTCTTTCAAAAGTAGTTTTGCATGTGCATTCTCTGCCTTCTTGCTCATTCCAATCCAGATACACTTTGCTTCTTCCAGTTGTTGCAACAGATCACCTTACGTCAGAGTCTGCGTCCATGATGCTTTCTCTGTCTGGAATGTTTTTTTCATTCCACTCTGTAATACTTGCCTTTTCACTTCCTCTGTTTCTCACATCTATCATCACTTCTATGGGCACATCTTTAATCTCTACTCAAGTCCCTTATTTTCATATATAGATTCATTATAACTTATAATTATAAATTATTTATTTGCATTTATTTTTTCTTTTCTACCTACAAGAAAATAAACTTCAAGAGGAAGAGCTCAAGTCCTTTTTGATCATTTTATTTTATTCATCAAGATTGAAATTGAGTGTCTGTAGCAAACTTGGGAAGCAATAAACATGTATGTGGGAGAATTCATAAAAAAAAGACATAAAGCTGATATGTGCAGTTATTTGACAAAATTTAAAGTTGATGTAAATTTTAATAAATGAATAAATATATAAAATCAACAACAAGAAATAATTAAGCAACTACATCAATATATAACAGACATGAAATTTCTCTGAAGGCATTTTAGAGTTCATAATTATTTAATAATTCACAGAATTATTGGTCAATTTGAAAAGTATTTTTATTATTTGCTTTCTTTTTTATAAAAACAGAAATACAAAATTCTGCCATCAGTGCTTAGACAAAGATAGTTGACAGTAGTCCAATTAAAGAATGAATGCCTGTACATATGATTCATCATACTTCAACCATGAAGTTGCTCTTTTGCTTTTGAACTGTCCATTATTTGACTATATGGGCAATTCATTTCTTTGATGGTTAGCCAACTTATCTATAAAGTAAGATGGTAGAATGTGTTGACAGCATGAAACTTTTTCAAATCTAAAATACTATTTCATTTAGGTGTTTATTTTATTATTTTACCTAATTTTATAAATCCATATAAATTCATTTTATTTAAATCATCTTAGGTTGTTATATCAAGATCATGGTCACCTGAAAACAGCTGAAGGTATGTTTACCAGTAGAAAAGTTATGGCATTTAAAAAAAATACCTCAGTTTTTTATCATTGCATAAACCCCATTTACTGATATTTCATTTTGTCTGTCTTTTAATTTTTAATATTTTTATTAGTACACATTTTAAATACTTAATGATTATATTCACCATTGGAAGTAGGTACATGTACATAAAACATCTTTTTAATTTCTCCCTCTGCCCCTTCCCTCCCTCCACTGTTCCTCCATATAATTTTGTTGTCAGATAACATGGCGTCTGGTGATTCCATGCTCTTTTTGTCCCACCCAGAGAACTGGCTGCAACACCCAATGAACAGGTAAACACAACTTTTATTTAAAGTAAAGGAAGAAAAGGAAAGAATGAAGAACAGAATGAAAGAAGAAAAGAGAAAAGTGAGAAGAGATATTTCCTGCAAGCAGAATGGGCCTCTGCAGGCACAGGAGGATAACAACAGCAAGATTATAATAGTGGTTAAATTACTGGCCATCATCTTTTATATTTTCAGATCTGGTCCATGGGAAGTTGCTCTCTGGCTGTGATTGACAGGTCAAATTCTATGGATCAGCCTTTGTTTCTGCTCAGGTTACCTCTTGTTTTCCAGCTAGCCTACCATGACCTAATCTCCTGGCTCAATTTTCAAACTCAGTCTGACTCTGCGCTTGGGCATCTGATGCACTATGGTCACTGAGGTGTTATCAGACATTACATAAGCAGAAACTTGAGATAACTCTCATTTTGGCTCATGGTCTCATTTTCATGAAACTACCACAGTCATAAAGAGGAAATGCCACAGTCACTTTATTAGGTTCAATAAAAAAAAAAAAAATGAAAGAGTCATGAAGTCTGGCAACTAGCCAGCTCACACATGCACCTACAAGCAAAGAGACCTCAAAAAACTTGAGTGTGATTAGCAAAGGGTAGATATCTGCAGGGATTTCAACTGAGCCTCAAAGATGCATGAAAAAAAAGTGCTTTCTGCTATTTGCTCCTGAAAATTGGAGAATGCTTGCTATATAGCAGTAACTTATTGATTTAACAACAAACATGCATTTCAAGAAGAAATTGTGTGCTACGTTTTGAGCACAACACAAAATTATCCTATCAAGTCGTGAGCATTCACTTTCCACCTATGTGAATTTATTCTGTGAAATCACAATTTTGTTCTGCAATGTTTTAGAATATTGACATAGATTGAAGACAAATTTCTTAAGTCTTATATTTTTAAAAGCAACTTATTTGAAACCAATTAGGAACAAATGATCTTACTCATCTAATTTGTTAAATAATTTAAGGCACAAGGGAAGTTGTAAAATGTGTTTAAAATATAAAGAAAGAAAGGAAATGAGTAAAAATGATAATTTGAGAAGTCAGTAATGTTAGATTTTTAAATTTTTCTCACAGAGATTTCTTTACTAATTTATTTTTTTGTTTTTTTATATATTTAAGTATGTAAAGCAGATTACATGAGAAAAAAGTAAGAATATATATGTGTATATGGCTGTCCTCTCATCTGAAACATATTTGACATATCTTCCCAATAGCAGAGATTAGCTTCAATTAATTTACTTGTATCTCTATTTGTCTCCAACATTGGTCTATGAATTCCTTTAGGTTAAATACTGCATCCCTTTCATTTTAGTATTTCCCAAAGAATGACACATGACTCATAACCTGACCATAAGAACTGTTTGACAAATTGAACTAAATTAAAATGAAGATCTATTGAAACACAGCTGTATATAGCAGTGTACAAAATCTTGACCTAAGAGGATATAGTATAAGTACAAGAAAACCTCTGCTTTTGAAATGTGGTTCTTGTTGTGTCAGCTCAGAGAACATGAAAGAACAAAACAAAATATTTCAGTATCTGAGAACATTTTTAAATAATAATCAAATTAAATATATATTTATATTAAAACATATATCGATATCTTACTAAAGATATTGAGACTAAATTATCACAATTTTGAGATGAAATTCAGGAATTAAAGCAATAATAATGATAGCAGGCAAACATAGATAAATTCTGTCATTAAAATCTACCATAGTATTTCAGCAGAACAGTCAAGGTTTGGTAGACAAATAAATGGGTGAGTGAATGTCTTAAATAATATTGGTGGGAGTAAATATGAGAGCACATTCATTTTTCTTTGTTGTTGTTTGTTTGTTTTGAGACAGGGTCTTTCTATATAGTTCAGGCTGGCCTTGAGTTCACTATGTAGTCTTGAACTTGTGGCAATCCTCCTGCCTCAGCCTCATAAACTGGGATTATAGGTATGTGCCACTGCACCTGGCTTCAATTTTCATAGTATATATCATATCTTAAAAGTGAGTAAGTTATCCATTAGAGAAATTATGTATCTTCTCTAAGAAATAGAGCCAACAAATCTCTCAGCCTCATAGTCATATTTCCAGTGCATTAATTAATGTCTATTATAAAATTCCTAATTATTTTATCAATACATACTTCCTTTTGACTATTTTATCTTCATGGATCTAAATAATATATCTGTATTATATCTACAATGAGCCAAGATATAGGGAGGCAATAAAACCAATGGTAATTGCCCTTGTATAAGTTAAGAACAAATAACTAGACCTAGCATAGGGAAATATAGTACTGTAATATTTCTGCAAGTTTTCAGAGGACATTTCTTAGGAATCTCCTTATTCTTAAGCTGAAACTTAGAAAATCAGTTCAATAGAGTGCACACTATTGTTATAGACAACTAAATTAGATACAAATTAATACAGAGTCAGAGAAGGATTGGGCCCTGAAGAAAGTCAGCACAATAAAAAGGCATTTGCCTAGAGGCAAATCTGAAGAGAACCAGGTCCTTAAGATGGAAAAGCAATAGTCAGACCTACAAGCTTCTCTAGAAATAAACAGCAAAGAGCAATTTAAGATTATATTATAATTAGCACCACCTGGTCCAGTGGACCAAGATAGGCATTCAGTGCAAGGTGCATGACCACAACGTCCAGACCTATACTCCTCTCCCTTCCCCAAAATGCCTTTGTTTTTTCCATGTACCCTTGCTACATGACTCGATTCCCTATTGGATCAGTATTAGGTAAGCGGCTCTACTTGTAATCCTATAGGTTGATTGTAGTGTGACCCACATTGTACCCACATTTTCATTTCTCTGAATAAGTTCCTGACAAAGGGCCTCAGTGAACACCCACTCAGGACCCCTCTTGGAAATCCAGAAGCTATTCTCCTTGTTCTCATTTCCAGGAAAACTCTCTTAACTTCCTCCTTTAGTTTGAAACTTCATTCCTCTATGTTGTGAGACCACAAACTCCACATATCTGACATCTAATAGATTGGGAGTTACATTTTTCCTGTATCATTAGAGCCTCCTCCAAATTCCTATGTTGAAATCCTGACCTCCAATGTGACAGTACCAGGAAGTGGGGCCTTTGGGATGTGAACAGATGATAAGAGTAGAGGGCTCCTGAGTGGGATTTTTGCTCCTATGTAAGAGAACCCACAGAGCTCCTTTTGCTCTCATGCCAAGTTAGGTCACAAAGAAAACAGCTATCCAGGAACCAGGAACTCGGTCCTCCTGCTTAGAAGACACTGAGTCTCTTGATCTTAGGTTTTCAGCTTCTAGAACTGTGAGATGAATTTCTGTTCTTTATAAGCTTACGGGATCCTGTTATAGCAGACTGAGTGGACTAAAACAGAAAATAAGAAGGATTAAGTACACAAAATGCGGAATTAAGTGGGTTCTTGAAGAAAACAAAAAGAAGCCAATATGTGTTAACCAACTGCCTTCAAGCAAAGGTCACATAATAGAATGAGTAGAATGAATAGAGAAGGAAGAAAATGACATCATGAAAAATGACATTTAATGATTGCCAGACACAGTGATAAGCATTTTAAATAAAATATTTTATTTAATTCTGTTATTCAGAGAAAATGTTATATCCTTGCTTCTTATTTTTATTGGAAGGAGAGTAATAATTCAAGATATTTGATTTAAAAGACTTCTCTCAAAGCACAATTTGGTACATAATGATACTTTGTAAAATGGTTACAATATTTCAAAGGTTTCCGTGGCTCTATGTATCTTCCTGAGCAATTAAAATTCACATCAAACACAAGTAGTAGGTACAAGAATAATGATTAGAAAAGGTTTCATAGGGATAAGTAACTTCCTCAGATTCATAGACAAGTGATGAATTTTCAAAGCGTGTATCTCAACTTTAGAGTAACTAAATGTATTCTTTTAAATTTTTTATTTTATGAAAAAAGGACAAAATTTCATAATAACACAATGAGAGTAACAATAGTTGATTCACAGTATATTGTTATCTTCAAAGTAGTTACTCAGAATATGAGACATTAAAAGTTTCTTTAAAAAGAAATAAACATATAACACAATTCTTTCTTTTCAACAAACTAAGATAACCTAGTTGTATAAATAAACCAATTAACAT
>NW_004624746.1:23751144-23790516 GCF_000247695.1 Heterocephalus glaber | reverse complement strand
GGCACTTGGAGTGGCTCACCTCCTACATTATATATATTCATATTATATAATTTTAAAAATAATTTTTCTAGAAACTACCTGAATATAAGGAAGACAAGGACTAAAACTCAGGTTACCCAGAACTCAGTTCAGTATCTCCCAATTTAGTTAGTCAAGGCCCATAGCATCACCTGGGGATCTAAGGTATCTTAGAAGATGGTTTCAGTTCTATGACTTTGAACTATGACTTTGAGTCAGTTACTCAGTGTCCTTGACCCTCAGTCTCACTGCTCTTATGGTGCATTTCAGTCTTTCTGGTTTTTGCAGAATCAAAAGGATTTATAATCAAGGACAAAATAGTGGTTCAAAAACTAAATTAAAAATTAAGCAAAATACATATTTGTATTTGTATATTAAAAATGTGATAAATGCAGTGTAGGATTCATACAGAATTCTACAATTCTACTTTTGTGTGTATGATTAGGGGAAGCATAGAAGTGGGGAGCCAATAATGTGAATAGTTACTCTAAGAATATCACAAAGACAACATAGTCCATGTGAAGATTCTAAAAGACTGAAGGCTAGGATTGAACAAATGATTTGAGATGAGGCTAAATCAAGATAAAATTTTATCCTTTCCATTTCTTGTTTCTGTTTGTTTCTTCCTTTCTTATCTCTTTCTCTACTATTTCCCATTGCTGTTTTCCTTCTTTCCTTCCTTCCTTCCTTCCTTCCTTCCTTCCAACATAAATACATAAAATATTCCACCATCCTGGAAAATTCCTGCATACTGATTCATAGACAGTTACCATTAACTCAATTATTACCACTACCATGGATAGATAACCACTCTTGTTGTTTCTAAGTATGTAATGAATTTACATCAATTTTTCTGTTTTTAAAATACACAGGAATTGTATGTATACTTTTTTGTTTGTTTCACTTGATTAAAGTGATGTTTTTGGGCCAGGGATTTAGCTCAGTGGCACTGTGCCTCGCAAGCACAAGGTCCTGAGTTCAATATCTGGTACCAAAAAAAAAAGTGATGTTTTTGAGACTCAGCCACATATTGTGTTTCTTTTTATTGTTGAGGCATAGTCCATTGATGGAAATACCTTTTTTCATTACATTATTGTTGAGAATGACTATTTCTAGTTTTGAACTAAGAGTATTGTAAAAATTAATGTACTCATTTATATCTGTTGAACAAATGTGTTCAACCCAGAGAGTTAAATATCTCACCCATAGTACAAAAGTTGCATTAAATTAACCACAAATGGACAAGTTTCCACATTATTTTTTTACACTCCCAAAAGCAATGTATAAGATTCTGTGTTCTTAACCCAGTTACCAAATGTTGACATTTTACCTGCCTACTTCTTTTTCCTATTTTAACATTTTTAGCTATACTACTTTTACAAATTTTGGTTTGTTTATATTTATTATCTTTATAGTTTTCTCTAGAAACTATAAAGTTTCTTAAGTCTCTAAAGTTTCTCATGGTAAAATATAACTTATATCATGTACTAAGAAATTTAAAACAGTATTGTTCCACCTACCTTTGCTTATCCTCTGTGCTGACTTCGATCTTGCATAATCCTTGGATCTACATTATGTTAATTTATGTATTACTACTGTTTTTAAAACAGAAAGAAAATAGGTATTTTTTTGTATTTACCTATATATTTAAAATGTCTACTGTTTTGTGGCTCTGTCTATAGAAATTCCAAGTTATAATGAATATGATTTAGAAAGTTTGTTGAAAGGTCTCTGAATGGCTCATCACTCTAGGGATTTATTCCATAAATAGGACTCTCTCTCTCTCTCTCTCTCTCTGAGACAAGATCTTATTCTATGGTCCAAACTGGGCTCAAACTGTCAATTCTCCTGCCTCATCCTTCTGAGAGCTGGGATTATAGGAACATGGAGAGATCTTTCAATTACTTGAGTTCAATTACTTTCAGTTACTTAAGTTGGGTGGAGGGAAGAAAAAATTGATACAAAAATATTTTCAAAGTGCATTCATTTTTGTTGTTATTAATGTAATGGAGAAAATAAGTGAAGAAAGATGAAAATAAGAGAATAATAATATATTGCTTGAAAGTTTTTGTGAAACATGAGAATTATATTTTCATATTTGTAGGCACTGAATTTGGTATCAACAATGGTCTGTAGGGTACATGGATATTTACCTCCATGAAGCAGTAGCAAGGAAACACCCATCCTTTTTGCACTCCAGACTAGTATCAAGGAAGCCTACTAAATGAGAAGAATTAATTACAATCCAGAGTCCGATAACCTGACACCCTCAAAATGAGTATTTTGTAGAAAATCATTAGTCATTACAAGAATCAGGAAGATAACAAAATAAATGAAGAAGTCATCCCTAAATGCCATCAAGACAAAAAAAAATTTGAATTATCTTGCTAAGATTTTTAAATAGCTAATATATAACTAATATAAAAATGTTTCAAAGTGTACTTATTAGAACTTGAAAAATATGCATGGAGATTTTGCCCAGCGTGTGGAAGGTCATGGGTTTAATTAACAGCATTGCAAAAACAAATAAAGAAACAAAGAAAGGAAAGGAATTTTCAGCAAAGAAATAAAATATTTCACTAAAAAAGTGAAAGGAAAAAGTAGATGAGAATTATTTGGAAATTTTAGAATTGAAAAAAATTCAAGTGAAATAAAAACAAAATGAATGAGATAATTAACAGAATGGAGGAGACAGAGGAGAGAAATGGTACACTGAAATACAGAATAATTGCAATTGCCCAATATGAACAATAAGGAGAAAATATAAGAAAAAGAACAGAAGTTTACCAGTTGTGGAAATATGAAAATATAAGTATAGTTCTGACGTCAGTGTTACTAGCATCCCAGAAATAGAACACAAAGAGAGTAGGATTAAATAGAATTCCAAATAACAATAATAAATAAATAAATAAATAAATAAAGCTCCCAATTAAGGATGAAAGAAAAAGAAAGGCAGAACAACTCATCTTTTTAGTATATGTGCTGCCAAAGCAAGCACAAGAACAACTCATCTTAAGGGACAAATTGAGTAACAACAGATCTGTCATCAGCACCCATGGGAATCAGTAGAAAGTGACAAACCATTTTTCAAATACTAAAAGAAAACACCTTGGAAATCACAATTATCCTCCTCTTGAGTTTACTGAATTATTTCTGATGAGTAAAGCAATAATGTACAACATTGTCTGTTGTGGTTCTGAATATATGCTGAAGAAATATTTAAAATAATTATAGACACAGGAAAGTGAAGAAATGTAAACATAGTTAAGGTTTATTTCACTAGTACTGGTAAAATAATGACAGCCACAGACTTGATAAGGTTATACATATGTATATATGGTACAGCTTCAGCAACTGCTAAATAAGCTATTCAAGCACATAAATTTATACTTTAGAAAAATAAAAATGCAATTTAAATGGAGGAATCCTTTACCTCAAATGAATTTAGGGAGAGGTGTAAAGTGAAGGAAGCAGTGCAAAATTTTATAGCAAAGCCCCACCAAAATAATGCTGTAGTGAGTGATGAATCTGTTTAATGACCATGCAATGCCACATTACCACAAAACCCTCAAAAGGAGGTGAAAGTAAGTGTCATTGTGTAGGATCCTTGTTAAAGTTACCCAAAAGAAAAAGATTCCACTGAGCCAATAGCTAGCAGAGATTCTGTTAGTGAAAGTCATCCTAGACAATAACCCTCCTCTCTCTTGTCTCCCTCACACCAGCCATGAAAATTTTCAAAGGTAAGTGCAAGTTAAAGTGTTTATTTTTCTTTATATTTTGTATTTACTGTATTATTTTGTATTATATTGCAGTATTGTAATCATTTTTACATGAATACTTTTGGGTTATAGAATGAATCATTTGAGTTTTCATTATTTCTTATGTAGAAATATGCCTTGATATACAAGTGTTTTGGATTACAAACACATTTCTGCAATGAATTAGGCTCACAACCAAGGTTTTACTGTACTATTTTCTGCCTGTTTACTAAAAATAAGCATTTTTGTGTCAAGTGATTGAACCCATATCCTTTGCCAGCAATTTTAGCTTTTAGAGAAAAACAAAAACAAAAACAAAAAAACAGTACTTGTACTCACATTGCAAAGTATTATGGATTTCTGAGGTCAGTTATGTTAGTGGATAACCTGAAGGCAAACTTCAAGCAACAGTCCCTCTTCATCCCTCCTTACAGGAACTATTCATTGTTGAGAAAGTGAAACTTTCAGGGAGAAATCAGGGAGAAGGGGCTGTCATTAAGAATGTCAGAGTGTCAGAGAAACAGAGTGCAGATGTTAAAGCTTTGTCAGGAGGTTTGGCTCAATTTTAGTTTTGAAAAAAGTTCAAGTATGTTTCTAGCAGCAATGGGGACCAGCAGGGGAGGATTATAACATAGAATCAGATAATTAAATAATAAAAAGTCATCAGTGATGCTCACTTAATTAGCTTGATATTTCAAAGACATTGCTTACATAAAGATATACAAGCCTATAATTTCTTTATTTATTTGGAGAGGAAAAAGTCCTTAGCGGATACAAAATCTAGTGTAAGTTAAAAGTTAAAACTAATATCCAATTTTGTTTTATTCAGTGATAATGTCTTCATTTATATCCTCAAAGGTAACATATTTTCTATTAAGTATGATTTTATAGTTGACAGTTTTATCTCTTATTTTTTAATGTTTTATACTTTTTTTAGTCTGAAAAATTGATTTATTTTATGTTGACATTATAATTTTATTATAGATAGGTAAGTTAATTAGATATCTTATTGGCAGGTAGACAGGGCCTCTCTTAAGGCTCCAGCCCTCCAGGAGCTAACACAGCAAGGAAACAACATGGAGAACATTTGAAGCACATTCACTGGTTAGCATTATAAAAAGGAAAAGATTGATATCTAAATGGGAAATTCCTTGTATGTGACTTGTCTTCCCATTTGATCCCCATTTAATCAGTATTACCCGGGTGACTGTACTTGTAATCTTATTGGTTGGTCATAGTTTTGTCCCACCTCATGCCCACCTTGTAAATTTCCATTGGGTCTTTTAGTTTTGTCCCACTTTGTACCTGCCTCACACATGTCTTTGCTGTATAAAAGATCTTTGAAAAGTGCGGTGGGTGGGCAACCCATTTTCCGGCCCCCCTTCTGTCTCTCTTAGGAAGAAGCTTTCTTTCTCCCAATAAATGTTTCCTACTCTTAACCTCCATTGTTCCTAGAATTTATTCTTCAATTTTAGAGAACAATAACTCATGTTTTGGATATCAAGCAGGTTTGGGAGTTACATCTTTTCCCCCTATATCAATTTGTTGAAGAGAGTAGTCTTCCTATTCCTTGCTAGTCAGTGTGGGGTTTGTGGATCAATACCACCAAACCTCACTTAGTTATCCATTAGAAATGCAGCAGCTCAAGTTTTGACCCAGACCTGATGAATTTGACTCTCACACTCCTGCATAATCCTGTACTCATTAAAGTTTAAGAAAGACACTTAGATTTGATTATAAATAGGAAGACAGTAAACAAAACTTAGAATTTTTCTTATTTTATCTTTGATAGAATAGATCTGTCTTGCCGGGGATTTAGCTCAGTGGTTCTGCCGCCTGTCTCTCAAGCACAAGGACCCAAGTTCGATCCCCGGTACCAAAAAAACAAAAAAAGAATAGATCTGTCTCTTTCATCAGAAGAAAATAATTCAGTCATTGATTATTGAACATTTGTACATTAATGGAAATTTACTCATATCAATTTGGATACATTTATTTGAAAACATTACCTGTTTTTTAAATTCAGGCTACCAAGTAGAGGTTTTCAGGTATGTAAGTCCCATTATTATAGACAGCTAAGTCAGGTAGAAATATTGTAGGCAGCCAGTAGAGTTAAGCCCTCAAGAGAGTCAGAACAAAGGTGAAACACATCACAACTGTGGCCAGAAACTAGACCTCAAGATAAAGACAAGATGACTAGACCTGTATACTTCCTCAAAGGACAAACACTGGGCCTAATAAAATCTAGATAGACATCAGTCACCTGGTGCATGACTAGTAACTCTGGAGCCACCACTTCCTAGAAGAAGTCTTTGTTCTTTCCAGGCACACTTGTGTGACTTGTTTCCCAATTGGACTACTAATACCTAAGTGGTAATACCTTTACTTGTAACCTTACTAGTTGACCATAGCTGTGGCCTACGTTGTACCCACGTGAATTTTCTATATAAAATTTCCATTTAAAGTGGGATCCTTGGCTTCCCATTTGGGTCCCCTCCTGCATCTCAGGAGCTATCCTATCAGTAAATATCTTCCTACACTTACCCTTCATTGTTTCTATAATTCATTCTTTGATTTTTAGAGAACATGAGCTAGGCATATCAAATATCTAACAGGTTGGGAGATGGAATATTTCACATTTCATCTCTGGTTTCATTTCCTGTATCACCATCATTCTCTCATTTAATAAAATGAATCCTGATTTTCTATTTTTGAGTACATATCTTGGCACATCTTTTCTCCACTAATGGTTTTCTTTCTACTTGAGGCTTTTCCTGTGTTGTGCCTGGTGTTGAGTCTAGCATTTATGAACTCAAAACCACAAATAAGTGTGCATACTGTGGTACTAAACCCATTGGAGAACTTTTTGGTTAATCCAAATGAATTAACCCATGGAATTTTGTATATGAAAGTTAAAATTATAAAAAATAAGAATTTCCCTTTGTTTCAAAGCACATTGCCAGCAGGTATGTCTGTTACTTCCTTGAGTTCTTTCTGTAATTCAGATGCAAATTAACTGTACTTTAACACATTTTGCCTTTAATAACTTTTAGCATATTCTTGATCATTTTGGCAAAATGTAAGTTATATTTGCTGGTCCAGTAGGCATCTTGTCTCTGGCCTTCCTTTTTCCAGGAAGACTCCATTCTTCCTGAAAGGACCCCAGCTGTAGTCTTGATTGAGGCATTCATTCTACAGCTGGGGCAAGCTTTCTCTGAAATGCAGCTGGAATAGGCATTTCAAAGGCCTATATTGTTATACAAATACTTCTATTCCCCATGCTGGAAGCAGAAACCCAGCCAAATGCCCAGACACATGGGCTGTGAGAAAACATGAAATATATTACTCAGACTATCTTTTTTTTTTCTTTTGGTCCATCTTTCATTTGAAAAAAAAATTAGTAAGTACACATGGAACAATCTAATCACTGTGTGTTTGGGCTAAATTGCCTACTTGAAGAGATTACTCAGATTTCCTGGATTTACACCATGATTACACTGAAAGACACACAAGGACTTGCCTAAGTGAAACAGTAAGGTAAAGAGACAGAAATATTTCCTGGATTGTCCAGTAAAGCTATAATTATTTTAAAGAATAGAAAATTCAGGTTATCATAAACATTAAAATCATAACTACTTTTTACACACAAATTTCATGCTCACCAAACAATTTTGATACTTTTCTTTCCTACATATTTTTCCTGTGTGGAAGATTTACATGATTGCCAAACACCACATAAAAGAGTGTCTTGGATTTTACTATAAGGGATAAGTTTTATGCGTGGTAAATATTACCTGAACTATGGAATGGGCACATTTTCATTTAGGTTAATACAGATCGGTGTCTAGTAAAGTTTTTAGGGTGAGATGACCTTCCTCCATCCAAGCCATTCAAGTTACAAAATGAAGGCCGGTCCTTTGAGCTGCAAAGTGAGTTCCTCTAAAATGCACTCTTGGCAAATTGTGTTCCATAGTGAGATAGTGACCTTTATACTTCTTTTTCATCCTATGAAATTAGGATGGAAAAAAGAAGCATAAACTCATTAAAATATTACAATATAATCTACAAAAGTCACATTTGGCACTAAACCTAGTATATTATAAATCATATCTTCCTCATCCATGAAGATTTGAATAAATTGAGAATGTATGAATTATGCTCAACTATGGGAGAAACAAAATCATTATTGATTATTACCCTCAGTGCCAATGACCAGTATATTTTTTACTTCTATATGAAAGATGTATCCTGATGTATCTGTCATAATTTAAGATTAGAAGACCTCTGTGTCTTATCTCCCTAATCATTTCAGCATTGCCAACAATTTATCGCTTCTTAAATCACAGTTCTAAACTTCTGAAAGCATTTTATTTTGCTTACTAATTATTCATATGGTGATTTTTTGAATAAAAGAATAATGTCCTCAACCAGAGGACCCTGTGTTTCATTGTAGGAGGTTAGGTTAATGGTGTTGTGCACTACATTTGAAGCCATTTAATTTCAGATACACAGCTTGACATTCAGCCACAAAACTTGACAATGAAAAGACATTTTTGGTTATATTTGATAATTTCTCCCAGAATATTTTGGCTCTTCCCTTCCTAATTTGAAGAGTTTGACATCATGGTTTTTGAATAGCTGGACAGTCTTTTCTTGCTCAACTTATTTTACTGAGGACCCACACATGGGCTATTACCAATTTTTCTCCTTCCCCTTGTGGTCTTGTCCTAAAAACAATGAGGAATGAAATCCATGGACACAGTAGTGCGGAATAAACTGGGTGCAATTTATTAGAAACAGCAAGGGAAGCACCCTCTGGCTGGGAGGGGCTTCGAGGGAAGACACCATGGGGAAACAAAAGCCTAGGGATTTATACACAGATCATGGTGGGCAATTTTAGTGAGAGCCTGGAACAGGACAGTTTGCCATTGGTGGTATCTGTTGAAAACTTGGCAGATGATTTTGGTGGTGAGGGACATGAAAGTAAAATTAGGTGGTTGTCACTTTTGCTGGGTCTCTGACATCAAGGAGGTAGACTTCATTAGGCCTTTGTCTCTTGCAATCCAATTTTCCAGGGCTTGTCTCATTTCACTCAGGTCCCTGCTCTGTCTGCCTATTGTCCCTTTGTCTCCTAGTCTCAGGGCTAAGAACAGCCTTTTTTCACTTGCCTTGGTGACTCAGAGAAGGAGTGAGATACAGAGGTGACATTCAGGATTAGCAGTCGGGAAATCTTTAAATTCCCAGGATAAACAAGAACATTGTCATCTTCTTTAACACCCCATTAGGTGGGGCACTGTCCTCAGCATCATTCTCAACAGTAACTCATCCACACTTTAATTTTTTAAACATATTATATAATTATTAAAATATATGAAAGGTCAAAAAAGGAAGGAAGATGGAAAGGAGAGAGAGAAGGAAGGAAGGAAGGAAGGAAATACCAGGAGTAGCAATATAAACCATATTGCCCACTCCTCTCCTTTTGAGATGAGGTTTTTCTACATAGCTCAGGCTGACTTCAAAATTGATATGTTGCCTAAGCTCACTTCAAACTCATAATTCTCCTCCCTTAGACTCCCCAGTGTTGGGATTACTTTGTGTGCCATCATGCCCAAGTTCTGTTGCTTCTTGAAACCTCATAGAAATAGTAAATTCAGTTTCTAAACAGCTTGTTCTGCATTTCAGCTTCTGATTGTTTTTTTGCCATGCCTAGCTTTGGCATTCTGTAGCCTTCACCCTTGCAGCCTGTCTAATTTTCACCTCTTCTGATACTTAAAGAAGACATCATACTTCTGGGTCTTCTTTCATTTTTAGAAAACTAAGGTATCTTTCATGAAACTTTCTAAAGCATTCAACTTTGCATCTTTGTTGCTTTTTTATTTTTAATTCTAAAATTATCTGCTTCTAAAGAAAAGATGAGTAGGTAAAAGGAATGCAGATGAATGATAGAGATTATAAATTAAGCGATATAGTAAGTATATTAACTGACAGCAAAAAGGAGTTCAGTTTTATTTAGGGTTCAAAATGGTGATAGTAAGGCAGATTCTGAACAATGTGTATACTTTATATCTGAAGCTGCCAGCACAGTATGCAAGTGTTGGGCTCTGATCAGAAAACTAAATAAATGAATATATGTACACACATATACACTCACATATATACACACACATACATATATACACATACACATATGTGTAATGGGAACTCTAATTTAGAGCATCAAGAAGTCTTACCCACCAAGTAGATACACATCTTATATATCTTTAAGTTGGAAATTGCAAGCAGCATTAGAAATCCAATGGTAGAGGTGGCAGGAGGCTTTTACAAATTTATATACCAACTACTCAAGTACCAGAGGCTCACTTTTCTTCAACTAAGATTACTCTTTCATCTCTGTTGGGAATATGTCTGAAATTATCAACCTAATTCAAAGAATAAATACTCCAGAGCATCTTATTATTACTGATATCCCCATTAATATATACTTCTTAATATAATTTAGTGAAAACATGCCAATGTTATGTATAAATTCCCTGTTCTTTTTGCTTAAATTCATGTTTAGTTCAAAATACTTCAAGTAATAAAGATTCATATGTTCAATGAGACTTTCATGTTAATTTTAATATTGTATGAACTATAAGAGTACTATGTAGTAATTCATCTTTTATTAAAACCATCAATTCAAGGAAAAATTATATCCTCACAGTTGATAATACAAAGAACCATTTATATTCATTTCATTTCCCTGATTTTCTCTAAATCATATTTCTACACAATTCTCTGATCTTCTTGTTTGAAATGTTACTCTGATAAAATATGCATATCTTTAAAATTATAATTGTCTGATTTTATATAGAAATCTAAATACTAACTTGAGTTTGGAAGAAAGATGGGGAATTCAAGTTTCTTGAAACTTCATGACACCATGAAAATAAATGAAGACTGTCATACTATATAAACATTTTATTGTGTAATAGAAATATTACTAGAATGATACATAGATGACAGGCTCTGCCAATAAAAAGATTACTCTCTTCTTGGGTTCATTCATCCCATCTGTAAAACTAGTAACTTTTCAGTGATTCTTAAAACTCTCAGGGAAGTAGAGTAATCAGAAAATCTCATTACAGATAGCTTCCTGATTACACTTCCCAGAACAATAAATGGAATGATGTGTATAGAGCATATTTGCACATAGAAATGTAGATAGATACGGAGGTAGGTAAATATTAATTTATTTTATTGTTTCTTTAAGAGATTCTGATACTGCTGGTCTTCCAGAATAGATTATAACTAAAATTTCTCTCAATTTTTGAATTCTTTTGTTCTTCAAGATCATGAGCCTTCTAGAAATCAGGAAGTATTATTATAATGATGATGTTTCCATGGTTCCATTGTGTGTACCACCACAATAATCTAATAGTCAAGGAAAAGAAGCATGACCAGGTGACGAGGGAGAGGTCACGGATTTTCTGATAACTTGTATTACATGATTCTCAGCAATTCTTTCTTCCTAAGGTGTGGCTTTTAGTCTAGGCATGAAAATTAATGATCCTGTCTCTCAAATGTAAGTATCTTCCCAAGGTACTTTGGCAAGGAATACATTTTGCATAAGTTAAGCTTGTTCATTGTTTTGGGAACAAAAGTTTGAAAAGAAGACAGGGAATCCAGTGTCCTTAAAAGGTAACCATACTGTCAAAAATGAAAGCAAGCCAGTGTGATTATACAGATGCTATTTTTCTAAAAAATTCTACCTATAAGTGAATATGATAGGATAATACCTATAAGCGAATATGATAGGATAATAATAAATACAGTATTTTTCTTTCATTGTCTGCCTTATTTCACTTAATGTAATGGGCTCCTGTTTCACTCATATTGTTGTAAAAGGTAAGATATGTTTTAAAGACTCAATTATATTCCATGGATAGACACTGCAATTGTTTGCATATCTTGGTATTGTGAATAATGTTGCAATGAATGCAAGGGCATACATCTCTACATGGTGCTGATTTCACTGGGTTTGGATATACACCCAATGGAGTCATTGATTGGTAATATAATACTTCTATTTTTAATTTTTTGAAAAATATCCATATTTTTCCATTATAGCTATATCTGTTTACATTGCCAGTAAAAGTATATAGCCATTCTTTTCTTAATACCAGCACCTACACTTATTATCTTGTCTTTTTGATGATATTGCAGACATCTTAATATACCTGAAGTGCTATTTCATTCTGGTTTTGATTTGTATTTCCCTAATGCCTGGTGATGTTAAACATCTTTCCATAATCTTATTGGCTATTTTTATATCCTCATTGGATAAATGTCAATTAAGTTCTTTTGTTCATTTTTTTAATCAAGTTTTGTTTTTTGTTTTACTTTTTGTTATTGATTTATGTGAATGTCTTATATGGTTTGTATGCTAACCAAAGTTATGTATTGTTATATTGCATTGTTAGATTGTATTGTTAGATATGTATTGTTTGGAATTTTTACTCAAATCTGTTTTTTCATTTTCCTGGGTTTTTTCTTCTGTTCTGAAAGAAGTTTACTTTGTCACATGAGCTTTCCATGTGATATCAAAAATATCATTGCCAAAGCCATTATCGAGGCATTTTCTCATATCTTCTTCTAAGAGTTTTATGGTATCAGATTTTATTTTTAGGTACTTAATTTTGAGTTGATATTTTGTAAGAGTTCAATATTTTCCTTTTTCTTGTGAATATCCAGTTTTCCTGACGTTACTTTTTGATCACTTTTCATCCTTTCCTCAATTTGTGTTTTATTGTTGCCTTCATGGAAAATTAATTGACTACATATGCTTGAGTTTATTTCTGAGTTTTCTATTTTCTTTCATTGTCTGTATGTTTATTTTTATGCCAGATAGATATTATTTTTCTCTTGATTTAACAAAGTGAATCTTGAGAAAGGAATCACTTAGCCAAAAACAAAACTAGATACATAGTCAGATCTCTGGCTTTAGAGAGTCTTATTCTGTTTGGGATTATGGTCTGGATTTCAAATTCTTCATTATTCTTCACCTGTATAAATAATTTCAATTACTTGAATTCCCTTAATATTAAATATTTCATTTTAACATAGAGTTAATAAGAAACGCTGTGAAGTTGTGAAAATTATATTAAATCAGAAAAGTGATCCTTTCTCAAAATCTGAACAGCAACTCACAAATGCTTGTCTTTTTTCTAAGCCACATTCACAAGATATTTTTCCTAGCTTTCTCTTTATCCTGGGTAAGTGGTAAATTACTGAAGCACGTAGTCATCACATTATCTGAGATAGGGAATTCAGCCAGACAGCCTGGTAGGCTTATATGTGATGCAAGTTTTCCTTCCTACAGAAGTCTCACTGAGTGAGGGAACTGATTTAGATAAAGACGAGTGGAAGCCATAAGCATATTCAGAGTTTAGGCAAAAGTTGTCTCATATTTATGCCCTCAAGAAGCCAAGCTTATGTATCTATCTGGTTCCTAACCACCTATTGAATATAAACATATCAAAACTGTGGGGCAAGGAATCTCCTTTAACCACATATACTCTCATTTCTAGCCTTGCTTCACTAAGAAAAAATGATGAATTCTACCTTCACAGAGTGAGAATTCCTTGTAATTTGGCAGTGATTAGATCCTTGGTAATGGTATCTGGAAATAGACCCATTGTGTGTGTGTGTATGGAGTGAAAGAAATTAGTTTGGTGCCCCTGATGAATGTTTTTGTTTAACTGTTGTTTTTTTTTAATTTCTCAAAGATCCCCAAATTTGCTGATGGTAAGATGGGAACAAATACAAGCATGATTTGGAGGAATAGTCTCAGTGTGATTCTATACCAAGTGTTGCTTCTCCTCTCCCTCACTGCTTATTTTTAAAGCAAGGTCCCATGTAACCATATAATATTCTTGTGGTCTGTGTAGAAAGTTTTTTTTAAAAAAATACAGCACTAATGGCTTATGATAATCTGCACAATTAATTATTTATTCATCAAATAATGCGAAGAATATGTTCAAAATGCAGTCTCAACCACCAAGGTAGCACTTAAAGTAGTCCTCATACACCTGCAATTTGGAGTGCACAAAGAAATGATATTGAGTTTAGAAAAAAAAAATAAGAGAAAATGTGAATTTATGCCTCAGTCAAAAAATGTGTCAAAGAAAAGAAAAAGGCTGAAGGCTAGAGTGGTTAGCAGGGGTTAGCAAACTAACATTTACTTAACACTAAGCACTTTTTTTTCTCATTTAATTCTCAGAGTAAGACAAAATTATAAGCATCATTAGCATCCATTTTACTTTTAAGCAAACTTAAGCTCAAGGGTTGAGGATCTTGCTCCAAGTGACACAGCTGGTAAGATTCAAGATTCTCCTTCTGCTGAAAATTTAGCAAGAGAATAATTTTGCATCAGGGCTGGTACTGTTTACAAATTCTCTAGCCTAGTCTTACTATGTTGTGTCTCAATCTCTTTAAATATTAATTCATTTAGAAAGCCAAACATAGTGTCTTTTACTCAGTAGACAATCAATAACCATGAGTTATAGTAATGTTTCTTAAAGTAGTTGAATAGACTACCACTTCATCATTCATCTTTAACCTTAGAGATTCTGTACTTGTGTTTTAAAGATTTATGCAATTGAGGACAAAAGACTTTGCTTAGAGCAGGAAGGAGTGAAGATGGACTGGGGGAAGGGAGAGGAAAAGAAAATTGGAAATTAGGCAACTGCAGACTAATAGTGTCTACTACTAGGTAGATATAATTTAAATTCAATGTTTTTCTATTGACTTATTCTACTGAAATGACCAGAAAGTAATAGTGATGACATTTATTTGCATACCATAGCACCATGATAGTAATAGAAGAGAAAAAAGGATGGAGGGAAGTAAAATACACTGAGTTGATAGATAGCAAAATATACTTGTAAATATATTTCCAAATATATTTATTTTCTAAATTTTAGCTTTTATGTTTTCATGGATTCAGTGAAGTTACTTACAATGCTTTTTATTTTTATCTTTCTTTCCTCCTTATTTTCTACCTTCTGCTCTTTTTCATTATCTTCTTTTTCCTTTATTAAAGTTCTCTTTTCAAAAACCACTTCTATACCTTTTACTTATTTTTTCAAATTTATATTTGTCCATGAAATACAAAAATTCTTGGAACCAGAGCCAGACCTACGGATTCATTTAAATAATCTTTCCAACTTACTGTCTAGTCTTAGTCACCTACTGGTTTTTGTGAACTTATGAATGCCAGTTAATTACTTATAATTAAAGGAATATGTTATTCTTGTGAGGAAAGACTTCATTCACATGACAGACTGGAGATTCAAACGTAGCATTATTTTTAGGTATGGTATCAATTTAACCAACTCAAGAACAAATGAATGATAAAGTCATATATACATACTGACTTTAAAATAATCAATAATCAATAAATAATCAATAAGACATGAAAATGTAAAGTCTTCTCAGTTTTAGATATGAGAAAATGTTAAAATTGAACTGACATAGTGGTGAGATAGCTATTATTTTCAATCATAGATTTTGCTAGTTCCTTTACAAACACTATTATTTCTTGGATATTTAATGCTTGACATGTGCAAAGATACTGAATAATTATAACTTGCAATTTTCACAAAATATACAATATAAATGTTATGGCACATGGCAGACTTCAGTTTTGTAGCAAAATGTGACTGATGCCAAGATCAATGATCTTTTCTGTTATGTTATAAAAGTCAGCAAATATTGTGACTATTCAGTACCTCTCAACAATAAAATGGCCTAGGGGAGGGAAGGACCCTAATGCATAATTTCACAGTATACCTCTTTTTGTTACTAAAATGCTTAAATGGGCCACTCACTGTAAACTAGGTATAACTGTTGATTGGGGCTAGACTCTGAGCTCCAATTTAAGCCACACGTTTTTGTCCGGCAGGAATGGTTGGGAGACACGCTGCTGTTGACTTTAATGTTGCCGATGGCTGCTGTGGAGTTGGAGTAGTCGGGTTTGAGTAGAGTATAATTTATAATGCAAAATACAGCACAAACAATCAGAAGCAGACCAGATCTCACCAGCCTGCTCTGTGTGACATGAGAACATGTGGAGGAATGAAGTGTTCATAATTATGAATAGCAGCTATATTACCATAACTACATTATTCATGGCTTCAAATGGAAATGCTGTCTTAAAATTCCATGCCAATGAGCTTTTTTTTTCATTTTTTAACAATAATAATTTCTCCTGCTCATTGTTTAACAGTTCAACGATGCATCAAAATTCTGAGATGGGGGATTTTTTTGTGATTTCTAAATGTGACACACTGGTTTGGACATAAACAACAGGTAAAATTTAAAAAAACAGATTTAGAGAGGGAACATAGGCAAAGAGGAGGGACTGGCAGGCAATTAAACTCCATCCACTGAGAGTGAGGAAATGGGTTGCTGATTGCTGCACTCAAGTGGTCTTTCACCCTTGGGTGCCAGGGCAAGAATGGGTCAGCAGAAATTCAGTCTGTCAACAAGACTGCCTCATTGTCTGGGCTGTAATTTCTACTTACTGTATTTAGAGTAACTTAGGCAAAGCAATCTTTTGATCCAGCAGGCTTTAAATTTTTAACAAAAATAAAAGATACATGCACAATTTAAGAGAAAGAAAAAATAAGGAAAGACATATTCCTACCCTTTTGGAATTGAAGATGCAGATAATAATTTACATGCATTATATCATTTTACTCTAAACATAGAAGTGGACTTATGATGTAGGCAGTATTATATCCATGATAAATAAAAGGAATCATCCAGAATTTACAGTTTTGTCTGAGGCCAACCAAAAAAGATGCATGGCTGATATAAACAGAACTGAAAAATAGAAGCACTTTACTTTAGTCTTTGCAGAAGGCCTTGTGAAAAGTTAAGTGCTTCACTAGTAAATTTCCTGGTGAAAGGTACTTTGTGTAAAATCCACCTACAAAATAGACATGAAGTAACATTAGCCTTGTAGTACTGGTTGGATTAAATAAAAATACCAGTGAATGGCTACCTGCAGAACCCAACTCTGAGGAAATCTTCAGTAAGTCCTTGTTTTTAATCACAGGATGATGAAAGATGAGATAGATAGGTACAACATATAGATATGGGCAAACATCATTCAGATTCTATTATACACATACATATGTGCATATATTATAATAAAAATATCAATCACATTCAAACATGAAGAGAATAATGTGATGAATCCCCATTCACCACCATCCAACTTCAATAGCTTATCAACTTTACCAATCACGTTTATTTATACTACCAATTTCTCTCACCAATAAATCATTTTGAAGTCAATCCTAGATATCACATGCTTTTCTTCTTCCATATTTTAGCATCTCTAAAAAGACAATGAGTCTTTAGAAAAGCATAATACAATACCATTATCACACTTAAAGCAATTGAAAGCATTTTTTAGTATCATCAAGCATCTAGTGCCCATTTTTTTCCATTTATCTTATAATGTTGTGTGCATATGTTTCTCTCTCCTTTTATTGTTTGAATTAAGAACCAACATGCATGCATTAACTTTTGTGCCTGTGATTCCCTTAGTCTTTAAAGTATCATTTTATCTCTCACCCAACCTCTACCACCACATGCACAAATTTGGTTTCATCCTTGAGACTTTGGCTAATGGCTTATCTATGTTGACATTTAATAATCCATTACTCATAGCAAAATAAATGATGACAAAGATGCAATGTAGGTAGGTTAGTAGGTAGGTAAGTACACAGAAAAGACTATATCGTAAATAGTGCTGTGTACAATGTTCAGAAAGCTCATAATGTCTACTTTTCTCTATTTTTCTGATATTGACAACTATTCATCTTAGTCTATATTTGTTACTATATAGGAGGCTGTAAGTCTTTTATAATTAAAAATAATAGCTTGAAGAAGAAGAGTTTGATAGGTAGTCAGACAATTTCACATGATCGTGGGATGAAAAACAGAATTCAGACCTTTTCCATGAACCACAAAATACCAATTGAGACGTCTGGGCCAATTTACATTGGGCTAATAGCTCATGTCTTGCATGTATCAGTGTAGGCATAGATATTACATTAGGATACAATTGCAGGAATAAATGGAACAGCTCCTTTGCTTAGAGTCTAATAATTTCTAAACCAATATTGAGCAAAATTGTTACTGTGATAAAATTAAGATGTTTCCATATTCTAAGTTTACTGAAGAATTTCTCATTATCATTTCACAGTATTCCTTATGAAAGCATAAATTTTCAATTATTTTTCCTATTTATAGTCCTAGAGCTATTTTCTCTAGTAAAAAAATATATGAGTACTGTGGAAAAATAAAAATATTCTAATAATAGTAATGATGATGATAGAAAGAAAGAAGAAGGAGGAGGAGGAAGATGAGGAGGCAGAGGGATGGTTCCTAAGTCTCACTCATCCGGAGTAAATGTAGTTTCCTTTCAGACATTACCCATACAATATATACTGGAGAGAAAACTAAATCAAAATTATAGCAGATTGTTCTACAAGAGATAACATGATACATTTCTAGATTTCATTTATTTGACCTTTCAACAAAAACCAATCACCAGCCATTCTTTGAAGAGGTAGACTTAAAAATTCACCCTGGTGCCTGTCTCCAAGGATTCATCTACTTATGCAAATTTATGCAAGGTGGACCTCTGCCTTAGAGGCAATGTATAAAGGGAAACTTTGTATAGCTTATCAAAGTCCTCCCTCTTTGGCACATTGAAATGTGAGAAGAGACAATAATATGCATAAGAAGTGCAGTGGTTTTGCTTTTGTTTTGTGTTTATTTAGGTAGGTAAGTAAATCCTTGGCAGCAAACCTCCATCTGTCTCCCAAGTAAGGACATAAACAGTGGAGGACCAGCTTAATCCCAAACAAGATAACAAGTATAACCAGAAGGCTCCTGAAATGGCCAGGAGGAGTCTACAGAACAGGGATGGGGTGATGGATGGGTTGTGACCAGTGCAGTCACACAGGACTCTGTTCTCATGAATGACCCAAACCTACTCTTAACATGCTATTCTTGTGCTCCTGAAATTCTTAATAGTTTCTAAGTTACCCTGCCTTTTTTTATTTTGCACAGGGTCTTCCAAACTAGCTCTCTGGGAGAGAAAGATGGGATCAATAGGCGAGTGAGGGCAACGAGAGAGAAGAGGCCGTATTATCCTGAGTCATCTATTAAGAGGTAGGAAAAGCACATTTTCTGTGGACGCTGCCCTCTTGAGATTGTGATAGGAGTGTGTGGATGTCTGCATGATGAAAGGAGTACAATAGTAGGAATATTTAGATATAAACGAGGCATTTACGAAGATAATTCAAAAGAATTATTTTCTTTCCCCAAAAAACTAAGCCAATGAAAGTCCTTTAAATTGGAACCAGGAGCACTTGGTCCAGTCATTCTACATTACACTTAAAAGTAATTGTGACAATCATCCATAGCCTCAATTTCCACAGCTTTAGAAACTTGTTCCTCATAATTTTACTGCAGTGTAATGAGTAAAGGAGGGAGAAAGGGAGAGAAAGGAAGAGGGAGAGGGAGAGAGGGAGAAAAAGAGAGAGACTATATTTCTATAATTTTTATTGCATATATCCTTGTAATTCTTCTGTCACTATTAGTTATTAGTGTTAATGTCTTTCTGTGTCTAATTTGAAAGTTAATCTTTAACATAGGTATGTATATATAGGAAGAAAGTCCACAGTGTATGTCTTAGTTACTTTTCTCATTGTTGAGACATAGTACCCAATGCCCAAAGTTAAAGGAAGGAAGACTTGTTTGGCTTACAGTTTACAGAGGTACCAGTTTATAGTTGGCTGGCTCCAAGGCAGGGTGGCATGGCAGAGAGGAGAAACAGTTCATGACAGGCAGAAGGCTGCAAGGCAGCAAGCAGAAAACTACAAATGGCTAGAAGTGATCCTCTTTCTGTCCCTTCTATCCTATCCAGGGTACCCACTCTTAGGGCACACACAGGGTGGGGCACCTACCCATAGTGGGGCAGCCTTAATCCTAGCATCACACCATAAATCAATCCCAGCATCACATCCTTGATTCCAGCATCACACACCCTAGATCCAGCCAACTCCAAAAAGCCCCACCTGTGACAGAATGAGGTTTTGGGGGGACATCTAGATATAAGCCATGACATTATATATAAGGCTTGGTACTATTTTTGGTTTCAAAAATCCCCTCGGGGGTGTCTTGGAATGTAACTTTCACAAAATTTTTTTTGATAGATTTTAACACATGAAGTCTGCTCTTAAGTGTGAAACCAACCTCTGTTTTCTAGGATGTCCATAAAGTTTGAAACATTAAAACCAATGGACATTCATAACAGTGGCTTTTATTTCCTTGGAAATAGAAAATAAAAGAGACATTTTGACTTTTAAAAAATACAATGTAGCATTCAGGATCCTTAGGTCCATAGTCTTGAAACTAAAATTAAAGTGGAAAAAATAATGACTTCCTTCTTACCCCTCACTCAAGGGTAATTACAAAGGAATTCTTGTAAAATCACAAGAGGGATTTGAAGACTTGACAAAGGCTGTATTGAATTTATATTATAATTGGAAGGTGGATCCTGAGTTCTGCACTTTTATGTGGTTGAGGACATATAATTTATATCCCACACTTCCCAAGATTTATAAAAGAATTTCTATTATATAAATGTAATCTAAACGAATAGCAATAATAGCATTGCCATATGCACACTCTTTTATAATGTGATTAAAATAACTAAAGAATATATTGTTAATCTATACACACATCACTAAATGACTACATAGTTTTTCATGACAAGGTAGTACCATAATTGTTATCATTATTTCAGGCATGTACATTTAGTTAATGTTTTTTCATGAAATAAATAACATTTATTTAGTCCTTCATGCTGGGACACTGAATACAGAGACTGGAGAAATGAGATACCTTTTCAGATTATAGAGTTTTGATAGTCATAGCTAGAAAACACAGAACTATATCACTATAAAATATATGCAGTTGAATAATGTTTTTAATTTCTTCAAATAATAGCAAAAACATTCTGAATAGTTTTAAATTGTTTAAGAGCTTACTGACTACATATTTTAATGGGAAAAAAAGGTTTGCACACATAAATAAGTTATTAGTAACTGAACCCTAGTTAATGAAGAGGGGTTTAATAAGTTTTTGCCATTCCTCTAGATATTTACATTTCTTATTTGTCATATTTTAAACACTCTAAGAAAGGAGAGGATAAATTTCATTTTATTTCTATCTTCATGGCAACTAGGGGAAAAAAGATATCCTGTTAGTCTTGTTTAGTTTTTATTTAAACTAAAAGTAACAGATTCAAGAATGAGATATTTTTCCTGACCATGAATATTTAATGAAACTTACGGGATAAGTGTAAGAGTGAAGTGTTAAGTTTTATTACATTTGCTGAAAAGGTCAAGAGAACCTAAATGCCTAACTTTTTCTCTTCTTACCCAGATCATAGTGTTGAAAGGACTATGAAAACTGGACCAACAATTATCTTTAAAAGCACATCACAAAAGACTTACACTATTTGAATGTAATCTATTTTTCTGTTCTACAGAACTCTACAGATGAGCTTGGATTTAAGCTTTTAAAAGAAAGGTGATAACACATGTGTGATTATGACCTCTGAATAAGCCTTGGCTAGAAATTGGATTTTGAGTCCTTTGTCAACAGCTTCATAAACATAGAGTCTGTGCATCATATTCCTTGTGCTTTTGTACATTACCAACAGCAGGGAAGGCACTCAGCCTACAAAAATTGAATGAACCAGTAGAAAACAAACAATAAGACTTTTCTCACCTTTGTTATAATAACATATTGTTTTTTAATACACAACGCAGTTGGTATTTATTGCAAACCAAGTTTCTTGAACCATGTTTTCACCATAGAAACAAAATGAGCTGTTTATAGAGTACAAAAATTAAAGAAACATCTTCACATTATAAAATACACTTTGCTAGGCAGAGATTTTATTGAAAATAGTTGATTCTGATTAAGGGCTAGTGAAAGTGACTGGGTGAATATGTCATAGATCACACCATCTCCAAAGCCAGAAAAACAAAGCTGGGGAGGTAGGCTGGGGCCCAAATCGTGTTTTAGGGCAGGATTAATTGCAACCACCTCCAGTGCCAGCATGCTCTCAGAGAGCCTGCTGCCACTGGACACTGAGGTTAGTTCCATCTTTTCCAGAATGATTAATAAACAGCCTGTTCCCTTGGGTCACTCCTTTCTGACTCAGGGTCCTAGACAGAAATGTGATGGTTAATCTTGATTGTTAATGTGGTTGGCTTGGAAGCTGCCTTGGGGATAAGTAAAGCACACTCCTGGGTGTGTCTGGGTGGATTATAGAGAACATGACCTGGAGAATTGTATCTAGTCCCTAGACCAGTGATAGTGAACCTTTTAGAGATGAGTGCCTAACACTGCAAATAAACCTGAATACTGAGGTTTTCATTTAGAAAAAAATAACTCATACATTAACAACTTTTCTCTAAAAAGAAAAACAAATATCACATGTGCCAGAGGTTTGCTGCCACTGCTAGCTTCTTCTTCTCTGGTTTGTCCCTTTTTTCCAAATGCCACGAGTTAAACCACATGGTGCAAGGCCTTCACCATAGCCTTCAAACATGATATTTCTGTTTGGAGCCAGCCAACCATAGGTTGAAACCTCTGAAACCTTGACCCAAAATAAATCCTTTTTCCATTATTTTGCCCCAGCAATGGAAAGCTGATCAATAAAAACATTTAATGTATTGGATTTAAATTTTGTGATTATGGTCTGGCTTCTGAGAAGCATTATAAGTAAATGTTTCACTAGGTTTTACTTCTATGGTAGAAGTTAATTTTGTTTTCCATGAAAGAAAGAAAGAAAGAAAGAAAGAAAGAAAGAAAGAAAGAAAGAAAGAAGGAAAAAAAGAAAGAAAGAAAAGTCAAGAAGGAGGGAAAGAAGGAAGGAAGGAAGGAAAGAAGAAGGAAGGGAGAAGGGAAGAAAGTGAGAAAGAAAATGAAAAGGATGCTCAGATGTCACATTCCAAAATGTGGCTTGGAGAGAATAAATGTTTGCTGTAGTTAAGCAACCACATTCCCAGGAAAACTCCCTTTTGGTGCAGTCCCCCACTCTGTGCTTCCTGTACACTTTGCACTCTCCCCAGAGGGATCTCTGGCACGGTGTCTATACTGACACTCCACATGTCTATAGCTTTGGTAAGGTAGCAAACTCCAAAGAGGTAAAGACCATTTTATTTTTAGGCTAAAGAATGTGCAAACTGGTTAAAGCAGCATATGTGTTTGAGAAATGTCTCCATCTTATTGAATCAGAGTTCTCAGCTTGGTGGTGGTATTAACACTTTATTATTTCAAGTGATTCAGTGTATGTTGAGAAATAACACAATACCTGTAAATTTCATTGGATAAATGAGGCCTATTGTGATCATGATTCTTTGTTTATTGTCAATTCTGTCTATATAGTGTTCTCAAAACACACACCTTTTATTCTCAAAGAAAAGTAGATTTATATATGCAGTCCAGAGACTTGTGCCTTGTAGAACTCCTCTCTCTTATTTAAAATGGCTTAAGCATATATTTTCCATGGACATACTTCTCTTTCAAGTATACTTATTGAGATCCTACATATATTTGTTTTATCTCTTATTCACACCTCTGTCACAGTACTGTTACCACTTCTTTGCCCTCTATTTTCATGTCTGTTCTCTGTGAGCTCCTAAAGGGCAGAAACATTTTGGCTGGTGTTTATTTATGTTCTCCACATTAGGGTCTGTCAAATTGGTAGTTAATAAATGCTTAATGAAGCAGGGAAAGGTTATGAATTTCTAAATCATCAGTGCCCAGCCTGGTGCTTGACATTTAAGTGGTGTCAATGATTTGAATGGGAGAAAGTTTGTCTTATATGAGCTAGCTATTTATTTATTTATTTATTTATTTATTTATTTTGGTACCAGGGATCAAACTTGGGTCCTTGCACTTGTGAGGCAGGTGGTGGAACCACTGAGCTAAATCCCTGGCCTTTATATGAGTTAATATTCATCCTCACATTTCTGCAGAGCATGATACAGATTTGCAGTTCACTGCTTTACCCATAAATAAAGTAACTATTGCTGTATCCAGTGCATCTTCATATAATCATGCATTTCTCACATAGGAAGAATATATTTTAAATCATTTCTTTACCCTGAAAAGCATAAAACATCCTGTAGCATTACTATAAATGTTAATTGAATCTAATTTAATAACTGTCAGAATTTGAACCTCACGAATTTTCTATATTAAAGACTTAAATGTATACTACAGAAGAAATTGAAGTGCCTCCATTGCAATCCCATAGCTGCTACTTTCTGCTGTAAAAATGAAGATTTGGTAATTACAAGGCCTTAGGGTGCAACAGCATTGTCTTTTTATTTTTAACTATGGCAAATGTCTTTAATACTATTAAGGTACTAAAAATTATTTTTAAATTGAATATCTACAAGAAAATATCAAACTATGGGAAAAAATGCAAAAAAGTACAGCTTTTTAGAAATATAGCCAACATAATTTTAACCATACATTAAAATAATTAAAGTATAATTATTTTTCTTTTCAAGCCCACATGTCAGAAAATAGTTATTAAAATTTTTAAGAAGTTCTAATAATATGGAGATAATGCAACTTATGTTTTCATTTATGAAACATTTCAACAATGGAAAGATAAAATAGGAAAGGAATCATTTTCACAAAAATAATTTTCAAAAATTGCTTTAGTTGCACACTGTCAAACATATGCAGACAATTCAGACCTCAGAGTTGGATAGTTGTGTTTCACAAATAAACAGTTCATTCAGAACTGATCCCAAATCATTGAATATACATCATTATTTGATGTTTCAATTGTTTGCTTAAAATGTAAATAGGAAAATATAATAATTCTCTGATTTTCCTTCACCCCATCATTACTGGGTGACATTTCAAATTATATATTTGTCATTCTTTTCCTTGCCTTTTTTAATGCACAAATAGATTGAACAGAGTAAAGAGAATACAGTTTAAATCTTGCGTATTTCCTTTGGGAGGATTTTCATAATATTTGTCATTGCATTTTAATTTGTAGTAATCGCAGATATGAATAAAACATTTTCAAATGAATAGGACATACAATTTGATTCTGTCTCAATCTTTCTCTGTCTTCTTCCTCCCTACCTCTTCTCAAAGCAGTCATTTCCTGAGTTGTCAAAAGATTCATGGTCTCCAGGGCTAGTTGTCATGAAAGGTAAGATCAAACCAATGGAAAAAAATACAAGGTGCTTGTGCATTGAGCCAGGCAGTGCAAGAGTCAGTGGCGGTTTCTCCAATATGATCTGACAGACTGCATTTGTCTCCTCATTGAGTTAGCCCTGGTTTTTCCTGTTATGACTTCCCACCACGCTCTCACCTCCACTCCAGGTGTTACCTGCTGGGGGCACCACTGAGGCGAGAGCACATCCAGAGGTATTTCAAAATGAACTTGACTTGTGGAAACTTCTAAAAAAAATGCTTTTCTGCTCATATCTCTGCCAAAGAGCTGTCACTTTCTTGGAAAGTTAAATTTGTCACAAGGAAAGAAAATTTCACCATAGCCTGCTTAAATAAGTTAGGGAGTAGAATCTTCTCCCCAATGCTTTTTCCACAGCAAGCAAATGTATCAATCATTTTATTCCCTGAAATAACAATTTATTATCCATGCAGGAGGCCTTAGATTCAATCTGCACAGTGTTCTGAGCATCGCATCAGATACGAAGACCTGTCATCAGTCTTTATCAGGGTAATCACTCTGTTCTTGTCTTCAGGTTTTAATAATAAAACTATTTATTACCTCCATAATTATTTATGACAAGAAGTCTGCTATTGGCATCATGAATAAATATTGATAAATTGCTTGGTTAATAAACTGGTACTGTTTAAGTGGCTTAGAGAATATGGAAATGAGAATGGTATTATTACAAAGAATTATTACAAAGAATTGTGAAATGTTTATCTGCAATTGAAAAGATTATATTTGCCCAACAGGAATCCCATGAAAAGAAAGTGAGAAATCTAATTTGTAAAAGGACGAAGATTCAACATGAAAAATTGAAGAACCAATATTAAACCACAAAAAATACAATTTCCAAGCATTTTATCTAGATGCCAAATTAAACTGCATTCAGTTTGAGGCACTGTGTGTGTGAACACATATGTATGTGTGTGTGTGTGTGCGCGCGCACGTGTGTGTGTATTTAAAGCAGAAGTTGCAGATTTGGGAAATACATTAAAAACATTTTTTAGTTGAGAACAGCTCCCAAGAACGACAGATTTTTTTTTTTTTGAAATGCCTTTTATGATAGGCTGGAAACACACATTTGAAATGGAAGTCTGAAATAGCATTAAATCTCATCCTCTGATGAGCTGCTGGGAACACATGGATATAATCTTTACTTACAGAGACTATTTCCCTCAGGCCAATTTTCTGGAAATCACAAAGGACTCAAAGCATAACTAACAGTTACCTGGTCAGTGATGCTGGATAATAGGATATCCAACTTAAAAGTTAGAGTCTCAACAAAGCCAGTTCTCCAAAAAGAGATTAGTGCTGCCAGTCTCCCAACTATCCTGACTACATGGCATAGGGGGGTACAAAAGAAAATTAAGGACGCTAGAAGACAGGAGAGGCTGAGAAATAGTCTCTTAAAAAATAAAGAACAAAAATCATAAATTCCACCCAAGTTTTGTAGTTGAAGGAAAACAGAAAGGGGAAGGTTGAGGAATTAGGGAGTGTTACTCCAAAACAGATTTTGAAAGAAGGATTTGAATGCAAATAGTTAAGTTGGCAGTTGTTCCTAGGAGCTCCAGTAAGGGAATGGGCACATGAGACTGGAAGAAAGATTTCAGTAAAGGATCTGTCACTGAGTAGGTTACTGGGAGGGGGTGTGTGCGCGCGCACACACACACACACACACACACACACAAAGGGTCAATACAATTACTGGTGAATGTTAGGAGACAGATGAGAACATACTACAAAGGACCCTAAATGATAGAAAGCTGGGTGTTTATCCTCCACATCCCAGCCATTGATTGAGTTGTTCTGAAGGATGATATTCCAAAGCACATCTGTTCTGCCATAACAGCAATCCATTAAGTATAAAAATCACAAATGCTTGTGAGTGAATATTGTATAAATGTACAGAATAGGTGAGTGAAAGGAAACATGTACAGAGTACCAAGAGCTTCTTTTATAATAAGGAAACTGAAAAGTATAAAATTGGATTTTTCCAAGTGTTTATTGAGATGAAGAATCAGTTGTATGTACACAAGGGAACAAGAAAGAAACAAAGGAGGAAACTATCATGAATGGAACTTTCTCTTGAATGACTTGGAAAGGAATGGAGTAATTCATGTCCACAATGAGTCAAATGTATACATGGAGAACAGCTGTGGGAGAGCAGCAAATGGATGTCAAACTATGAGAAGGAAAGTCAGAAAAGAGGCTAAACAATCAGACTAAGATATCAAACTGCATATGTTTGAATCTCAGATCAAAAATTAACTTTCTGTAACCTTAAGCAAGTCATCACTTCTTGTATAGATTATGCAGAGAATGAAATGAAATAAGATGTAGAAAATGAAAAGTGCAGAACCTGGTCCTTACTACACAGCCATATTAGTTTTTATTTTATTTTAATTAAACTTATGGGCCCAAACTCAGAAACAGGAAATTACTATAATACCCTTCTCCTCATGTTCATGGAAGATCCTCAGTAGACACTTGAATTATACTTAGTGCTGAAACCTGTATGTACTGTTTTCTGGTAACATATTCATGTGACAGAATGTAATTTATAAATTAGCCTTAATGAGAGATCAATAGCAATAACTACTAATAAAATAGAATAATTTTTAACAATATAAATGAATTTTATTTTTCTTCTTTGCAATTTTGTTTAAGGTCAAGTGTAGAAGATTCATCATTTTACTATAGATCTTAAGAACATCAGAGTATGATATTTTTCTTTCTTTAGTACACAAATGATTTTACTTGTTCACTTAAAGGAAGCACTTTACAGCTAGTTAATAAAGCCAAATTGTCTGCATCCCTGCCCTTGCATTTTGAGACCATTGGTTAGTACAATGTGGATCACACTGACACAAACACTGCAATACCTTGACAACTGATCTGGTAATGGAAATGGCTACTAAGTGACTTAGGGGAGGGGAGGGTATACAGCACAGATACATGGAACAAAAGGATAATTTATATTCTTGGTTGAATGGAATGGGGTGTCATAAGATCCGAACACATTACTCAGAAAAATGCACAGTTTAAAATTCATCATTTATTTCTGTCACATTCCATTTAATATTTTTAGACTGTAATTGGGCACAGGTAACTGAAATGTAAAAAGTGAAACCATGAGTGGTGGGATATTACTATGATTAAGAACATTGCTTGAGCTTTGAAGTTGCATGGAGGTTCATTAGCATGCAGAAGGTTTGGAGAAATATGCTTCAGGAAAATAGTAATCCTGCAGTGTATATTTAGGACATATTGGGCCAGAGTAACATGGAGAACGCTTTTTAAAACATGAATGAATGACTTTCTAATCAGAGAAATCAGGTGGATTTTTTAAAGCTGAAATGACTCAAATAATTAAGTTATAATTAACTCATATTTACTGTAGTTTTACCTCTGGTTCCTTTAATGTCACTTAAATATTTTATTGTATTCACTAGACATGATATGGGGCACTGAGGATATAAAAAACAGGTACTCTGCTCTTAGAAACTTCCTGGAATTTGTTTAGCACCCAAATTATGCTGAAAATTTTGCTAGACAATAAAATATGTCAATAAGAAAATGAAATAATTAAATTTCAGCTGTGATAAATGACACTATAAGAAGGTTTGTCTAGGAAAAGACTAAGTAAAGAAGTTTCAATGAAGAAACCATGAGAGAGACGAGAATTGAAAGAGGAAGAGGACATTGCCAGGCAAAGCCATGGAGAAGAGTGGTTCAGGGAGAGGGAAGAGTATGAAGAAACACTACTATGTGGCAGAAGGAAGTAGGAAAGGTCCTAAAGCCTGAAAGAGAATGCAGATAACTGGAGGATGGAAAAAAATAACAACTATGACATAAGGAGGGCTGGAAGACAGCAAACCATTGAGGGCCAGAAGGCCAAAACAGCTTGGAGTTTTATCCTGAGATCAGGGGGAGCAGCCGGAAGGTATTGAGACCCCGGGTGCATGATCGGACTTGATTCTAGCTATAGATCAGAACCTATGTTATCACTGGAAGAGGAGAAGACTTATCATTAAACTAAAGCAATCATATTTGTGAAGGTAGATGGAAATAAGATTTAAACTGAGATCTGAAAGAAAAGTAGAGAATTTTGTGGAAGAGCAATAGCAACAGCAGAGAAACAAGCCACCCACTATCAAAGAATCATGTGGTGATGTTTAAGGAATGCACTGATAATCCATTATGACTGGAGGATTGAGCACCAGGAGGAGAGGATGTGGTGGAAGATGATGCCTCAGCCAGATTTTGGAGAGCCTAATGAAAACACTTTCAGGACCTTGATTTTAAGTACTATTTAGAAGTTTTAGAGAAGATTTTTTTTTTTTTTTTTGGTACCAGAGATTGAACTCGGGTCCTTGCTCTTGCGCAGCAGGTAGAAAAGATTTTTGAAAGATCACTGGATAGGGGAGAAAGACTGAAAACAACAACACATCTCGGGGGCAGTTGATGATATTCTTGTTGTAAAAAAATTGTCCTAGTCTTTTGGAAACATGGTATCAGCCAATCAGTTAGCAGTATTAAACCATCATCTGATATTGCAGTGGTTGCCACTGATTAAGTTCTGCTGAACAAATTATTGACAAGTTAACACTGATGTGGATCTCATCATGGCCAAATTGACCCCGCCAACTCTTATGGTACAGTGAACTCAGCAATCCGGAGATCTGTGGCATGGTATGAGATTGATTAGAACGGGGGCAAAGCTAGGACTTTGTTTAGTAGATTGGACCTGCCATTTTGAGTAAGGATTTCCCATTACACAGTCCCACACTACTTACATATAGAATTTTAAGAACTCAGAAGATCATCTACTATACAGAAATCAAGACAGTGTCTCATCATATATTTCAGGCTGGCCTCAGGTTGTAATCCTGTAGTTCAGCCTCCTCAGTGCTGTGATTACAAGCATATGCCTCCCTGCCCAGCAATATATTGTTTCTTGAACTTCTCTCATGGTTTACCTTTTCTTTTTGTGTTTATTTGCTTAATTAGTTAGTTGTTTCTTTTTAATGAAGAGTCTTTATTTTTCTGTCTCATTCACTGTCAAGATTCTGATTTCTGGGATGTGTTAATGGGTTAGATATCTGTACTAAAATATAACTCCATAGACATACAGATTTGTCAACTTCATTCACTATATGTTATGCATTTAATTAAATTTAAACAACACGAGCGAGAATATATTAGCAGTTTATTTACTCACTCAGCATGCATAAAGCATCTTGTTATCTGTAGCCATTATAGTGGATGAGATGAAGCAGAAAGAATTTGTTTACCTGTTTAAAAAAGAGTAGAGCTGAATGCAGAACCCAGAGGAAAATGTGTGTTTTAAGAGTGGACAAGAGAGATATAGAGGAGGACAAGTCTGAGAGATAAGAGGAAAACCAGGTAAGAGTGAATCTGTCAAATACTTCATAATAATTACAGTGCTTTAATAGTTCTTCATTTCCACTTTTATCACTATTCAGCCAATATGTTCATAAACATTGTGAAATGGGACCTAATTTACATATTCTGCCAATTATCTCTATTTATGGATAACCACTCAGAGGTTTTCCCCCATTACCCCGAATAATTGAGAATTGGCTATAGAAGCAGTTCCCCTTCCCTGCTGAATAAATGTGCTGTATTTATATTACCCATTACCAGGTGGCAGACGTAATGTTCAGCGATGTGTGTTACTTATCTGAAACTTGAAACTCCTTTCAAGGTTCAAGCTAACCAGTTAATAGAAGTTAATCTGTATGGAGCATAAATTTCAAGGAGATGTCTACAATAAATCTTTCGTGAGTCTTCTGTTTGCCAAGATAGCTCTTGCCAGAGTTGACTTTATTATTAGTAGTAATAATAAGATGTAATAATACTAAGTAATAATAAGTAGTAATACTAAGATGCCTATGACAGTGATAAAGCTTTTACATTGTATGAATTATACTAGACATCCTCTATTTTTTTCACTTCCATTTGTTTACTAACAGACCTTAAGATAGAAAACTTTCAAATCATTTGACAAAATATAATTGAGAATCACTCAGACATGTAATTTAATCAGGAGACTAGGAAATACATAAAGTTTATAAATGGCTTCACAAATGACTTTAGAATTTTTATTCATACTAATTATCTTATAATGCAGATTAGGGAAGTGAGTTAGTGGGATTTTAAATATTTGGTTTTCATAGTATTTTAATTAATTAAAATAAAATCTATGTGGTTAACCTAAGTGTACAAAGGAAACAATTATAATTGTAATATCTTTAATGTCTAGGCTTCTAAATTGTGTCTCAGTATTCTGAACATAGGGGAATTTCACACTGAGTTGATATTAACATTAGTGGATATGAATGTCACTTGTGGTACTGTGTTTTTATATTGCTTCTATTCTTGCAAATCTTATTTTTGCATGACTCTTTTGTTATGTAAATTTAGACCATGGACATACTTGTTTATTCTTTATCATTTTTTTAAGCTTAAGAAATCACAGACCATTATAAATTAATTCTCATTCTGTTTCTTGAAGACATGTACACTATATCCATATTTCCTTCTTCCTGTGATAAAAATTGTTTTGAAATAAAATTACTCTTTATTATATCAATCAAATAAGATCTCTGAACCAAGCAAACGAGACATATAGTTCAATTTATATTGGAAATTGGACCGCTTCTAATTTTAAATAAGCAACCCGAAGAGGAACAGTATCTTTAGAAAGCAAAACTCAAGTGATAGGCTGTGAGGGTAGTTGTAATCATAAAATATTCAGCAAACATTTCAGAATCCATCAGCTTGGACTCAGTCAAACATATGCATGTTGTTTGTCTACATAGTTCATGGATGCAATCCAATATAAGAATGACTCATGTAGATACCACCATACTCAGTAAAACCCACCTATTTGTTTGAAAACAGTTTGTAAAGATTCTGTTATAATTCACTGTGGTATAGAAGTGATTTGGACCTTTTTCATGACAGGTACAAGGTAGGATAAAAATATACAGTTAATATTTAAATTAAAAATTTATTACCATTAAAGACACTTCACCATTAATTTCCCTCTTAAATCTCCCTTTCACTTCAAATACACTTATCATAGCCTTCTTGCCCCTTTTAAGCAGTTCTTGAAGTTCTTTTTTGTGTTTTATGACATGTGATTTAAAAAAAAAAACATAGTGAATGTTACTGCTGAGTGAAATGCAATGGAAATGTAGTCTCATGGAAACATCACAATGTGTCATAATCCACTTTATTCTCCAAATCTGTCACAGTGTAACTTCTGGCTCTTCACCAACGTCAAAATGACCATGAAGGGTAAAAGTTTTGAATTGGTTCAGGACATCAAGGCAGCCATAACAGTGCAACTATCAACACTCATGAGAGTGGACTTCTTCCTACACGTTTTTCTTCTTCCTACACTTGCTTTATCATTGCTAAAATATTGGCTTATCCATACTAACTGACATACGTTCATTTAATAGAAAGAATATTTTTTAACACAAAGGAGCTTAGGTTTGATTCTTCTCTATCATGTATTAATCATGAGACTGTGATTAATTTTTTTTGTAACTTCCCTGAAGCATTGTTTCATCGCTTGTAAAATGAAGAAAAAAACTGAAAGCTAGAAGTTAAGAGAATAAAATAACGTGGTGCATAGAAGTTAGTTTCTGAAACTAACCCTGGCTTCTTTCCTATCTGTAAATTGGAGTTATAATAGTATTCATCTCACTGAGTTGTAGTAAAGATTCAGGAATTAATAATAGTTGGCTTAAAAATACATCTGTAGCCCCAAAGTTTAATAAATAGTAGTTTTAAAATGTTAAGGTTTTAGTGAGATATAAGTGCCTGACTAATAGGAGTATATTTATTATTCTCTCTTGATGATACTAATTTTGTCTTCAACTTTGTGAACATAGAAATTAGGAAACTATTTTGAAATAAAGTGTTCACAATTATAAATGCAGATATAAATAAAGGTAAATTAGTCTGAAGATTTTTTTTATAACTTTGTCTTCAAGTTAAGATGTGACAGAACTCAAATATTTACTAAGCACTTTTTCAATATAATACTTTATTTTGAGGTATTTGCAGTATTTTTGAAGCATTTATCTACACCTTTTTATTGAAGTTTTTTTTGTTGAAATTGATTTGTGTCCCGCCACTGTATAAAATGTGTATTAGTTTCAGATTTTCCAAGATCTTCAAGAAATAGAATATATGGTGAATATAAGAAAAAAATAAAACTCAAGTCATATGAAGTCTAAACAAACACAATCATCTAAAAATTAGAGTTAAAGGTAAAGTCTAAAGATTTATAAAGTTGCTATCATCTGAAAATTAGGTTTAAAGAAAGACTATTTTATTTCAGTAGATAGAAAAGTGATCTTCCAAAATATTCAGGCCTTAATCCCTGGGATCTATGAATATATTACTTTATTTGGCGAAAGAGGTAAGGTCAAAGAAGAAATTTAGTTTGCTAATCATCTGAGTTCATAAGAGTTAGATTTTCCTGGATTAAGTTCAATCATATAAATTATTAAATGGGAAAGAAGGAGGTATAAAGATGGTAAGAAAGACATGACTTGAAAAAGACTTGACTTACCAGACCTACAATTTGCTGGCTTTGAAAATAAAGGAAGAAAGCCCCAAATCAACATATGTAGTCAACCACAGAAGCTGGAAACAGGTCTCAAATTACCACCAGCAAGAAAATGGGGACTTCTGCCCTACAAGCACAAGAAAGTGAATTTTGTCAACAACATGAATGAGAAGGAAACATTCTATCCCAGAGCCTCCAGGAAAAAATGCAGCCCTGTCTCTATCAATAGTTCAATAACTGCTGTGGGTAATCTATCACCTTGCTCATCCTTCCATGGTATTAGTGTATGGGGACCTATACTGGGTTTCTGGTCTACAGAACCTTAAGATATAGAACGAGAAACTAGAGACATTTATAGCTAAATGGATGCACATTGAAGCCATACAGTGAAATAAATAAGACACACATGTGTAAATACTGATAGTTTCTCTAGTGTGAGAAACTGAAAGTGTAAATAAGGATTAAAATGAATAATTGATAATATGGAATAGGAAGAAAAGGTCCAAACGGGTAGGGGAAGTGGAAGGGGAAGGGGAAAGGAAAGAAGGGAAAGGAAAAATTATGAGAAAAGAAAAAAATGGAAATAAAGTCTATGTAAATAGGGAAGGGTAGAGTAGGGGAAGGGTGCACAGGAAATGGGGAAAAAATAAGAACCATGATACATCATGTACAGGTACAAGCACCCAAGGATAAATGCAAATGTATTATATACCTAAAATGTACCAATAAAAGAATTTAAGCAAAAAAAAAAAAATTACATTGTGTGACTTACCCTACTAGGTTTGTGGTTATTTGCTAATGATAGAAAATGAATACAGTATTTAAAAGGTAAACTATAGATTTATAAGATTATATTATTCTTTGTATAAAAATCTTGAGATTTTTACAAATGAGGTATAGCGAGACTCATTTCTTTTAAGTGCTCTTTTGTACAGGTAGGAGCAATGCTTTCTGGTTCACAATGTTAATTTATCTGTTGACTTATTACACATTTGCAGAGCATCTGCTAGATTTAAAGACCTCACAGGTGTTGAAACAATACTGGCAATCAGGACTTAGTTATTGACAGCAGACTGGTGATCAAACAATGCTTCTAATGCAAGATGGATGTAATACTTTCTACCAGAGAAGCAGTAGTAATGGAGAGAAAAGGTCATTTCTGTCTTGTATTATGGGGAAGCTCTTTATCAATCAAATGATATTGAAGAATTTTACTAGGTTTTACCAGATGGAATTAGATTATAAGGGTGCTACACAGAGTGGGACTCAAATAAACTATGGCATAAGCTGAGAATATGTGGATCCATTTTGATTTGACTTGAGTATATCTTTTACTTTATGTGAAATTATATCTGCAATATTACTGAAGAATTTTTCTTTAAATACTTTTAGTGAGAGGGGATTTAGTTCCTCAAAAGGCAGCTGAATCTATTGAACAATAGCACATATAGTTACTAACTTCTTCCTTGGTTCAAACTGAAATATGTCTACCTCTAGTTTCTAGTCACTGACTTTTCTTCAGCTACTCAGATACTTTTGAATATAGAAACTATCCAGGTTTTCCACAGTTGTCCTCCAGAGTTGTGCCCCGAAAACTAACTAACTTTCTCTCTATCTCTCTCTTCCTTCCTTCCTTCCTTCCCTCCCTCCTTCCCTCCTTCCTTTCTTCTTTCCTTCTTTCCATCCTTCTTTTCTCTAGGAAAATGGTCTAATACTGGAGCAACAATTCTAGCCCTTATTTTCTTTTTATATCTACTCTTTCCTACTAACTATCCTAGTTCCACCCATCAATATTTTAGCATGATAATGTTATGGATATTCTAACAACTTTGTAATTTTTCTTGGATATTCTCCAGTTTGGATCATTCTTTCACTTTATTGTAAATTCAAAGCTCTTGGAAATTATTATGGAAGAAAATTTGTTCCTATAGGATATACAGAGGTGTTTCTATGTAACTGAAATATAGAGGTATGGATAGTGCGACAGATCAATATGAGTCTAAATATCTTGGTCTCCATCTTCCTTTGTCTATTAGTCTGATGGTTCTGGGGACCTGGAAACACAATAGAACTTTTTTAACCAAAAGACTGAGATTTATTTCCTCTAAACAGAATGGTATTTTAACCAAGATACACTAAAATATCTCTAAAGTAAATTGCAGATATTTATGTTTTCCTAAGAAACAGCTAAGTCAATAATACAGAGCTAATGACTGTAGCCTAAAGAATATCATCAATACATAAGTGTAGGAATTACAGTAAATAGTACATAAAATTGAGTATTCAATTGGGTAGCAAGTGGAGTTATCACATAACAATACTTCAGATGTCACTAACAAGCCCATGTGATGACTTGTGCTTGTTATGTACACTGGATTTCCTACAACTCCTTCCTCGGGTTCAATGAACTTATGAAAGATGCAAACAGAACTTTAAGATAAATACTTTGCTTATTTTTACAAGTTTATTATAAAGGAATCGACAAAAGATATAATGCAGAGATGGACATGTTGAGGTTGGGAGAAAGTTCAGAGAACTTGCAAGCCCTCCCCAGATAGGCCATCCTCCAGGAATATCCACATGTTCAGGTATCTAGAAGCTGAGTGGAAACCCCTCTTAAGTATGCATGGAAGCTGCGTTATATAAATGCATGATTGATGACACCATTTGTCATTGGTGATTAACCTAACTTTCAGCCCTTCTGTCCCCTCTGAAGATGCAGAGTGCACTGAAACACCAACACTCTAATGATCCCTTGGTATTTTTGGTGACCAGCTCCCATACTGAAGCTATCTAAGAACCCTCATCCAAAAGATAAAAATAAAAAAGACTCAGAAAATGGCAAGAATTTTAGGAGTTTTATGCCAGAAAGTTTGCATAAAGACTAAATATATATTTCATAGTATCTACATATATGTGACATGTAACGGTCACCTTTATCCATACTTTTACCTTCTACAGACATATTTACCCACAGTTAACCATGGCCTGAAAATAATAAATGTAAAATCCCAGAAACATAAAAGTTTTAAATTGTGTACTTTTCTAAGTAGCATGATTAAATTATACCATCTTTTAAAACAATTTTATTTTATTGATACATTTTAGGTATACAATATAATGACATTCATTATTGGAAATTTGCACCTTTGCATAATCTCTCTTGGTTCTTATGTTTCTCCCTTCCCCTGCACTCCCTTCAACTGCTCCATCACTCACTATTTACAAAGACTTTGTTTCCAATTTTTCATTTTCTCATGTTAATTTCATTGCCTTCTTTCCTTCTCCCTACCCATCCCACTTCCCCTTCCCCTTTGCCCCTTTTCTTCCTATTTCACATTATCTATTATACTTTTTAGTCCTTATTTACACTTTCAGTTTCTCACACTAGAGAAACTATTTGGTATTTACACATGTGTGTCCTGTTTATTTCACCTAAGTGTATCAACTCAATGTGCATACATTTAGCTGTAAATGTCTCTAATTTATCATTTTTTAATGCTGACTAGTATTCCATTTTATAAAAAAAACACATTTTCTTTATGCAGTCTCCAGTTGATGGACATTTGGGCTGCTTCCAAGTTTCAGCAATTACAAATTGTGCTGCTATGAATATGGGTGCACATATATCACTGTGGTATGATTCTTTTAATTCTTTAGGGAAGATACCCAGCTGAGGAATAGCTGGGTCAAATGGGAATTCCAGTCCTAGTTCTTTGAGGTATCTCCTTACTGATTTCCACAGTGGTTGCACCAGTCTACACTGACACCAGCAGTGGAGCAAGGTTCCTCTTTCCCCACAGCCCTGCCAGCATTTATTATTGGTTGATTTCATGATAGCAGCCATTCATTCTGGGGTGAGGTGGAATCTTGGTGTTGTTTTCATTTGCATCTCTTGAATGACCAGTGATGTTGAATATTTTTTCATGTATTTATTTGCTATATCTACTTCTTTGTCTGAAAAATGTCAGTTCATTTCAGATGTCCATTTTTGGATTGGGTCTTTAAATTTGGGAGGTCTGACCTTTTAAATTCTTTATAGATTCAAGATAGTAGGCCTTTGTGGAACAGGGGGTGATTTTTTCCCATATTGTGGGTTGTCTCTTCACACTGTTGGTGGTTTCTCTTGCTGTGCCAAAGCTTTTTAATAAGAAGAGATCCCACTTGTTGATTGTTTGTGCTAGTTCAGGGGCAACTGAGGTTTTCTTCATAAAATCTTTTCCTACACCAATGTCTTTAAGAGTTCTACCTAACCTCTGTTCCAACTGGTTCATAGCTTTTATTTTAACATTTAGATCTTTAATCCATTTCAATTTTAGTTTAGTGCATGGTGAGAGATGTAGGTCTAGTTTTAATCTTTGGCAGATTGAAACCCAATTTCTCCAGCACCATTTATTAAAGAAGCTATCTTTCCTTGACTGAGGGTGTTTGGCTCCTTTATTAAAAATGAGATGGCTGAGTGCGTCTGGAGTTGTTTTGGCATCTTCTAATCTATTCCACTGGTCCTGAAGTCTGCTTCTTTGCCAGTACCATGCTGTTTTTATCACAGTACCTTTGTAGTATAGTTTCAAGTTGGGGATTGTGATATCCCCCTGTCATGTCTCTGTTACCTAGAATTGCTTTTGTTATTTTGTGTCTCTTTTTGTTCCAAATGAATTTTTGGATTATTTTCTCAAGGTTCATGAAGTATGCTGCTGGGATTTCAATTGGGATTGCATTGAATCTATATAGCAGTTTTGGAAGTATGGCCACTATATTGATCCTTCCTACCCAGGAGCAGGGGATGTCTTTCCATTTTCTGATATCTTCTTCAATCTCTCTTTTCAGAGTGTTATAGTATTCAGAAAAGAGTTCTTTGGTTTCTTTTGTTAGGTTGATTCCTTGGTATTTCAGTGTTTTGGATGCTACTGTGAAAGGAATTATTTGCCCTATTTCTCTCTCAGTGAGTCTGTTGTTCGTGTATAGGAAAGCTATTGATTTTTTTATGTTGACCTGTAACCAGCTACTTTACTGAATTTGTTTATTAAGTCTAGAAGACTTCTGGTGGTGTTCTTGGGGTCTTCCATATACAGTATCATGTCATCTGCAAATAATGACAATTTGACTTCTTCATTTCCTATCTTTATTCCTTTTATTTCTTTCTCTTGTCTAATTGTTGTGGCTAATGTTTCCAAACCTATATTGAACAAGGGTGGTGATAGTGGATATCTTTGTCCTGTTCCTGATTTTAGTGTGAAGGATTTCAGTTTTTGACCATTTAGTATGATATTGGGAGTTGGCTTTTCACAGATGGCTTTTATCAGATTGAGGTAATGACCATCTATTCCATTTTTTCCTAAGGCTTTTATCATAAATGCATATCAGATTTTATCAAATGCTTTTTCTGCATTTATAGAGATAATCATATGGTTTTGGTCCTTGACTCTATTGATATAGTGTATTACATTGATTGATTTGAGTATGTTGAACCATCCCTGCATTCCTGGGATGAAACCCACTTGGTCAGGGTGTATGATCTTCTTGATGATCTTCTGCATGCTATTTGCCAGTATCTTATTAAGGATTTTTACATCTATGTTCATTAGTGAGATTGGCCTATAGTTCTCTTTCTCGGTTGGATCTTTCTCTGCTTT
>NW_004624746.1:23693650-23723539 GCF_000247695.1 Heterocephalus glaber | reverse complement strand
TTATCTGTGTCCTCTCTAGATTTATTAATCATGTCTTGCACCATGAGCACAATCTTTGCTGTTATCTGAGTAATTATGTCTGATTTCATTTTTCCCAGATCCTCTTTTGTTGCCAGTTCAGAGAGTCCAGGTGGTTGAGTATCAGATTGTTCCATTTCGTTTCCCTTTTGGGGTTGCTGTAGGTGATCCAGAAGTCTGTTTTTTTAGGCTTGTTTATGTGTCTTCTCATTTCCATGGGGGGGGGTGCTTCTGGTGCCCGTGCAGCTCTTCTCTGCCCTACGAGCTTGGGACGGTGGCAGGGGAGCTTCCTTCTGGGTGCTGGGACTGGCTCAGCTTCTCTGCCCTAGAAGTGTGGGATGGCAGGAGGGGAGCTTCCTCTGGGTGCTGCGACCGGCTCACCTTCTCTGCCCTAGGAGCTTGGGATGGCAGTGCTGGAGCTTCCTTTGGGTGCCACTGCTGGTGTCTTAATCTATTTTGTGTGACTGCTGCTGTAACAGAAGGGTTATGTCGGTTAAGTTGAATTGTTATCTTGAACGGGATTTGAGATATGCCTCAAGTAAAGCACATTTAGTAAAAGTGCTCTTTAGTAAAGTTCACTTCTGGGTATGTCTCAGTGGGTTAAAGAGGCAAGACTTTGCAGTCCATATCTGGTCACTCACCCCTTCTCTTACACTCTTCCCTTCTTCTGCTGCCAGGCTGCCATCAGCTAGGAGGGGTTTCTCTGTCATACCCCTTTCCCATGATTTTCCTGTCTTTGAGCCACCTGACTGTGGACTGAGTTCCCTGAAAGTGTGGGTCAAATTAAAGTTCTTCCTGAAGTTATGGGTGTCAGGGACTGTGTCCTAGTGAAGGAAAAGCTAACTAACATGATGTCAGGGAACGGATAGCTTATAGTAAAGAGAAATTTATTGTCACACAGTTCTGGAGGCTAGAAAGTCCAAGAATGAGGGACTGGTTCCTACTCAGAGCTTTCTTACTGCTTCATTCCACGGATGAAAGTAGAAGGCCATGGGTGGCGTTGTGGAGCTTGCCCCTTCATAACAGCACCGATGCCACTTATGAGGTAGAGCCTTTAGGACCTAATTATCTCTGAAAGATCCTACCTCTCTCTTACACTGGCAATAAATTTCAATGTAAATTTTGCAAAGGATAGACATTCAAACCATAGCAACTATATACTCATTTTCCAACACAATAAACACCATACCCTCAATACTCATAAAGATAACTCACAAAGTCATTTTGAAGAATTTGTAAAAACTATGCAAAACAATATCTAAAGCAAAGAGGATACTCTCAGTTATATTTCTGAAAGAAATCTCAAATTTTTTTCTATTTCAGGGACATAATATGTTGTAGCGTTGACTGGATATGATCTCACTCATTCCAGTGTTAAGTACAAATATGTGTGATGCTAGAAGCAACATTCCAATTATAATATTTTTGGGACACTCTGGTGATTCCCTAAATATGGGCTGCCATTCAGCTCTGCAAAATTTTCAACATTGAACATTCAAGGACAATAGGCAGCTCTCAGTCACAGCTGAAAAGATCATGTATCATTCAATTATATTAGATTTTACTTCTTAGTGTGGTAGGCAGGACAGTGAATTGGCTGTGGAGTCAGAGAACTAAGTTTAAAATTGTCTGTAGCAAACAAAGTAGTTATGCAAGCTTCTAAACCTTAAGTCTTTATTACTTTTTGTATAAAAGGAAAATAATAATTCTGTATCATTGGGTTGCCCTAAATGCATTGCTTTATTTTGTTTTTCTACTATCCTTATAAAATCTCTGAACCTTCCTGGTCTTCTTTTATAGTGTTTATTCTCCATGGAGTTTATTTTTGATTTCCTTTTATGAAATTAAAGTTCTTTATACATAAGTAAATACAATTATAAGACCTTTTCCTATTAGTATACATGGAAAATACTGTGCCAGATATTAAAGATAGATTTTAATCAGTATTATACTATTTCAAAAGGAAAGAGTTCAAGATAAATTGAATTATATTTCAATTTGTACATGGATGACTCTATGTTTTAAGTAAAAAAGAGGAAAAAATGGGGCCAAGTAAGGGTTTAATTTAGGGTAGGAAGTGAAAAATAGCAAACAGCAGGAAAGGGAGGTGTAGTTCACATGAAACCGCCTGGGTTTGCTATGCGTACTTAGTGAAGTCAGACCCATACTCTTCTAGAGCCAATGGGAGACAAGGACTTTATCTTCAGATATTTGTTAACAAAGCAGTAAATTATTTCACAAGGCTTGAAATTTCTCAGGTAGGCACTTTGAGGGAGCCTATGGTTATCCTCCAGATTTGTCCTTAAGCTCTTAGAAACTGTGTTAGTATTTTGTGCAAGTCCTTATAGTTTAAGTTTGAGGTGTAGTAGAGAAAGGACTCAGCTAATTCTGCTTAATTGAATAAAGGACTTTTTGTCAGATGTTTCCTACCTCAACACTATTGATATTTTGGTTTGGATACTTCCTTGTTGTGTTATGGGAGTCTGTCTGAGCATGGGAGAATGTGTAGTGACATCCTAGACTCTTTATGATAATTCCAGCCCCTTCACACATACATTTTGAAAACACTCAATGCCTGTATACTTTATGGACTGTCCCCTGGGACTAAAATGGCTTTTGGCTGAGAACCTGGGATCTAGTACAGTGCTCTTCATAAGACAAAGCAAACTAGCTCTATGTCAGAGAAGAGCCACTTGTCCTGCAAGAACCTCAAACTTGGCACAACCGTGATTGGATTCGCCTTCTTCTCTGCTCCCTGAAACTGTTGTCATCCTTCCATTTCTGATCTCTACACAATTTTCCATCCATCGGTTTATGCGGACACTTGAGATACACCCATGACTACATTTTACAACTTTGCACTTGTTTAGCTAGGCTAGAAAAGACCAAACACAAAACCTCCTAAATAATCCCTTTCTTTCCTACATCCTGTCCCTTCCCTTCTAAATACATATTTACAGAAGGAATTTATAATTAATGTGCATTATACTTTATTCATCCTATGCATAAATGTATGCTGAATAAACAAAATCATGACATAGTTTGTGAGAAAAATCAAGAACTAAGAATGAAACTTCTAAAGAGATTAGATATAAAAATGTATAAATAGGGGCCAGGGACTTAGCTCAGTGGGTTTGCTGCCTGCTGCACAAGCGCAAGGACCCAAGTTCAATCCCTGGTACCCCCCAAAAAATGTATAAATAAATTATCCAAATTAACAAAATTATGATTTGCTTTCCTTGTCTCATTTGTCATCTCTTTACTACTTGCATTCGATATCATTCTTTTTTTTTTTTTTTGGTACCGGGGATCGAACTCTGGTCCTTCTGCTTGTGCAGCAGGCGGCGAAACCACTGAGCTAAATCCCAGGCCCAGTGTCATCCTTATTCAAACATCTTATCATAGTGAGTGATTGCACTAAAATCTATTGAAGACATCCAAAAGTACTGTATTTGTTGAAAACATACAGGTCAACTCCATTAATCTTATGACAGGCAGATCTGACTTTGGTGATTTGACAAGAGATGCCGCAATTTGCTCAGAATGATGAAAAAATACATTATCTTTATGATTTTTGAAAAACTGAGATAGATTGTTCAATGTGATTGCTATGATTTGAATGTAACCTCTAAAACTCATATTGAAAATTGCTATTGTGACAATATGTTCTCAAAATGTAGGACCTTTAAGAAATGATTAAGTTTTGAGTGTTCCACCATCACAAATGAATGAAAACTCTTATCATGATAGTAATGGGCTTCTCATGTGAGTAAATCTGGTGCTCTCCTGTTCATGTGTTCTTTCCATGTGACGCCTTGCAACACGTTGTGACACAGTTAGAAGGCCCTCATAGATGTGGCTCCTTTGTCTTGACCTCCCAGGAGGAAATTAGAAACAAAAGCTTATCAAGCTTGTCACAGATGGTGATGGTCTTCTCTTATGCAGTCATCGAATTCATTTCAAACAAATCCGTATTGAATTCCTTTCTTATGGAAAATTTCTAATCAAACCTTGGAAAATCAACTCCACCAAATGTGCTCTGCCCTCCTCCTATGGAAAGCGTATTCAAAGATGAAAGTAGAAGAAACTGTGACCTTGAAATATGAGAAAAGCATTATGCAGTCACCACTATGGGATATAGCACCTTCCCTTTCATAGAACAGGTGGTAAAACAATTACAGATGTGCAGTTGCTTCCTGCTGTCAAATTCTCCACAGAAAAGCAGGAGGTGATTGTTATGTAAAAAATGGGTTTTATTTCTACAGAATATATTTAATAAAACTGTGAGGTATGTAAATTTGCCAGTCAGAGGTAGAGGCAGTTTGAAATTTGACTATAGTTTTGTTTATATTAAGAAATTACACTTATTAGTGTAAATCGTCAAAATCACAAATTAGCATAATAGAAACATCTCTATAATAAAAAGCTGCCATTCTATTACCACATAGCTTTATTTCTATGAAACTTTATTAGCAATGAATATCAAACAGTCCAGGAGATGTAAAATATTGCCTCGTGTGGTATGGTGGAATGGAAACCATACTCCATGAATATGCAAACTTTATTTCCATACATAAAAATTGCTCTATAAATATATGTCCAGTAACACCAACATGGTGATTATTACATTATTTTCTTAGCATATTTCATATGCGTATACCTGTAATTATAGTATTTTCAAAATGTATTTTTGTTATTCAGGAAATGAAATAGTAAATGAAGAAACATTTACTGGGGACATACAATAGACATGGGGATAAAAAGACATTACAGGCATGTGGTGAAGGAAATTAAGAGATACTGAGGAGGAAAGGAAAGAACTAAGAAAAGAAAATGACAGATTTCTAATTGTGTATCTCCTAAAGTCTTAGTACATCTTCCAAAGATGCCCCATGACCCCCACAGGAAACATGAGAATTTTATGTTCACTCAGTAGATCTGAGTCAGAATGAAGCCCTTTGCTTATTTCTTCTGTAATAGCTTCTTAGAAAAGGACTGGTGAAGAACAGTGGAGCTAGATAAACAGATTTGGTCATGGGCTCTCTCACTTCCACAAGGGGTCCTTGCTTCTGTTTATTTTCTCTATCAGAATTCTGAACACTTTTGGATTTAAGAAGTAGTTGAGGAGAACTTCCAATAGTCTGTTTACGACTCCTGTTTTCTCTGAGTGTGTAGTCTCTGATCATTATGCAAAAACCAAACAACCCAGAACCCTACAACCTGTGTTAAATGTTTTAATAAGGGTGAAATGGAATCCTTGAGTAGCTGGAAGAGGTTAGAGAAAAGGCTGGGTGAGCAGAAACAGAAATAACTAAAATGGGGCCTGGGGATTTAGCTCAGTGGTTCCGACGCCGGCGTCGCAAGCGCAAGGACCCGAGTTCGATCCCCGGTACCAAAAAAAAAAAAAAAAAGAAATAACTAAGGTGCTCAGGTCCTGAAACATCAGTAAGCTTAGAACAGACAGAGGGAAGAGGTTATTTCATATGCAGAGGCTCTCTGAATCCAGGAACTTAGCTTTCCTCACTACTTACTGTAAATTTTATTACAAAAGATTCTACCCTTGAATAAAGAGAAGAGAGACAGAAATTTGTTTTATTTTCTTTTTTTTTTCTTTTTTTGGTACCAGGGGATCGAACTCGGGTCCTTGCGCTTGCGCAGCGGGTGACGAAACCACTGAGGTAAGTCCCCGGCCCTGTTTTATTTTCTTATGTAACAATTGAGAGTATATTTTCATTAAAGAATGAGTATTGGAGAGGAATACTATACACTACTGATCGCTTCTGTATGGAATGTGATTTGGAGCACACCATTCAGTGTCATTCACGATCAAGAACATGGCTGTGAAAACAGGCTCATTACCTTACAAAGATGCCACTGAGTGTAAGATTATTTTACTGATGCAATTTAATTTAATGAGCAATTGTTATTATGAAAGGTATACTCACCTGTAACTAATACTATTCAAAGGCCTCTTGTCTCTACAGAAGACCTGTAACTCTTTGGGTAACACTGTCTTCCTCCAATCCCAATATCTAGGGTTTCCAGTCTCTTAGACTGATGTTGCCTCTCTCTGATTCTGCTCCCAACCTGTTTGCACTTGTCTGTTGTTTTAATGTGGAGATAAGCAAGAGAAACACTAGGGCAACAAACCCTTAAACACAAACCTCAGCTTGAACAGTAGTAATGTGACTAGTAATATGGAATTCTGTAAGCCTCATTTTCTCACTTAAAATAAACATAATTGCAGGTCAGTAGGTAGTAGTGAGAACTAAGTGAAATGGCACAGTGTTCACCCTATACAGACCAGCATGCAAAGAGCCCGTGAATATGACTTGTTCTTGCTAAAACTGGCACTACAGCTATGACATTCAATCGAGTTTAAACTTAATGTTTCTTTATTCTAACATCATGGACTTCACAGGAAGCTTTTTAAAACAGAGCTTTTGTTCTTCTTTTATTTTCTAAGGACAAAATGAGAGGAAGAAGGGTCTAATCTCTTTAGAAATAAAATCAAACTTCTTTCCTTGCATTGAACAGTACAGTACAGTGACTTTGGGGGGGGGGTACCGGGGATCGAACTCAGGTCCTTCTGCTTGCACAGCAGGCGGTGAAACTACTGAGCTAAATCCCCGGCCTTGTACAGTGACTTTTTAGTCAAAGTACACAGTGATACTCCATGGAGGAAATTAGAGTTGCTGAGATGCCACCAGTGGCATATCCCCTCTCACTGCACAGAAAGCTGTCTCTCCAACATTAACCATGTAACATTAGTTTAGTGACATTCAGAGTTCAGCAAGGTGCAAAAAGTAACTCTGTATGTGCCAAGTCTACAATAATTATTCCAAAAATGAAATTAGCAGAAATACTTATATTGCATTACTTATGTTCCATAGGGCTAGTGTTATTATGTTTTTTGGAATTTAGTTGTCAAAGATTAATTACACACATCCAGAGTAAAAGACAGTGTAGGAATGTGATAAAGAGATGAAACTGTACTGCAAGACAGGAGATGTAATGTGATTCTACATTTTGGCTACTTCTCATTACCATACATCATGTGCAACATTATGTATCCACAATTTCCACATCTTGGAATTTTAAGAGTGTTTAGCATTTAAGCCATGAAGAAAAGATTATATAAGTTAGCACAAAAGGAGTATACATTAGTCAGCTTTCCTGTTGCTGGGACACTCAGAACTTCAAGGAGGAGAATTTTAGCTTGGCTTCCATTTTCTGAGAATTCAGTCCATGGTGTGTGGGTTCTAAGGCAGAAATAACATTGCAGAAGAGTGTGGTAGAGCAAAGTCACTCAATTCATGGCTGCTGAGTAGAGCAGGGGAACAGCACCAGAAAGGTAGTGGGGAGGGACCAGATACAGATCTCAAAGTCATGCCACCACGACCCACCCAGACATACCTAGAAGTGTGGTACACCAGTTCTTTGGGTGGATTCCAAGCCAATTATGTTAACACAATCAAGCTGACCTATTACTGAGTGTCTATATCATGTCTGGCATACATACACACACATATGCCCGTATATAACACATTCAGTGTTAATTTCTTTTGCTATGAAGGACATATTCTTAGGCCATTTCAGGGGGGATAAAGAATTTGAATTCCAGGAGGACAAAAAGATCTATAACAAATGACAATGGAAGAGGTGGCTTGCAAGGCATATGCACTTTGCTGAGTGTAGAATAAGTTTAAAAAGAGCATGAACTACAGAGTCCCTGACAGGCACTGCACTTTACAATTCCTATTTCACCTGGACTACCCTTTATGAAGATAATAATGTTTTCCCTATTGTGGAAGTAAGAAATTAAAATCACACACCTCTAATTCAAGCCAAAATTCACTTAGCAACAACATTCATGATTCAAAGTGTCTTTGTTTATCTTTCTAGAGGGGTTTTGGTAAAGCTTTAGAAGACTAGGAAATAGCTTTTTCACATAGCTTGAGTGGTCAGTAAACTGATGAAAAGGAGGTAATAGAATTGAATTTTCATATATATATGCACATACATGTATTTACAAAGGGCCATTTTGTTATCTAAGATTATTTTTTCATGTCAAAATGTTTAATTTTAGGAAAAACTTTGTTGGAAATTAGTAAATGAGAGATTCTTTTTTCTTCTTAGGGATCTATTATGTTTCGTTAACCTTTGGTGATATCTTTTTCCCCACAGGTTTACTGAAATACTATCAAAAAATAAAAATTGTATATATTTCAAATGCACAGAGGATGTTTTGATATGTGTGTATAATATGAAATGATTACCACAACCAACTAATTAATATATCCATCGCCTCACATAGTTTCCTGTTTGGGGGAACCTTAAAATCTCCTTTTAGCAAATTTCAGGATTACAAAACATTATTGATCACTATACTCACCTTATTGCATATTACATTTCAAATATTTATATTTCTAATAACTGAGGTTTTTATCTTTTGGGCAATGTCTTAATGTTCCATCTATGTTATGCAGCTAGCAAGTTATCCTTCTTTTTAATGACAGAATAATGTTGTGCTGTGTGAATGAATCTCTTCCTGTGGGTATGCAGCACATTTACTTTGTCCATTCACTTGTTGAAGGACACATAACCCACTTCCATATGTAGGCCAGGAATACTCCTCTTTTTTCCTAATAATGTTACCAGTTACTATTTGAAACCTTAAATTTACATATTTGTAGAAAATAGACTTGTGATATTTATTATTTTATGTTTGATTCAGCAAGTATATGAGAAATATTTATTTTTAAATAACTACCAATTTAAGTTTTATAAACTAATGATCATTGGAGAAAGCATATAAAGAGGAAAGAGAGAGAGCCCAGGCAAGAGTGAACGGTGAATGTAAAGAGAAAGTAGTTTATTATATCTTGGACATACTATAACATGAAGATTCAAAAGGCTAGTTAGTATTCAACATAAATCTTGTAAGAGTTCTGTTTTGAAAGTGGTGCAGACATTCTCAATTAACTTACATTTTGTTTATCTTAACTTCCAAATGCGTTTTCTTGACTTTAAAAGCAAAGCTCGGGCTGGGGATTTAGCTCAGCAGTTCCGGTGCCTGCCTCGAAAGTGCAGGGAACCAAGTTTGATCCCTGGTACCAAAAAAAAAAGCAAAGCTCAAGGGATAAAGTGCTTTACTTCTCTTTAACCTTTACTATCACTTATGTATGTGAGTTTTACAAGTGTGTACACTTTAATCATAATGCAAGTAGCAAAGTACTTACATTTGAAAGGAGGAACAGCTGGGACATTTAGATTTCTCTTGAAAATAAGGACGTTCCACATTTTCCAGAGGATATGTTGCTGTCCCAAATATTCCTGAGACTGGCTAAAAATTAAAAAAAAAACACCTTCCTTGGGGATAAAATACTTTCAGTACTGTGGCTTAGGGAGATGTCTCTTCTCCCTGAGCAGATGAGTATATTTCACTATTTGATCTACTTATGACAAAATCAGCAATTGAACTCATATTCAGTTAACCATTGGCTTCAATAACAGTTATGACACTGAGTTTGCTAACTGACTGTCTCCTACAGTACCTGAAGTGGAGTTCTGTAAATATTATTGTTGGGGGATTCCTGCAGCAGCTGCTGAGTGTACTATAAATGGATATTTACTGTAAATGGATATTTACTGTAAATGGATATTTACAGTACTCAGGGAGGGCCTCCTGTCAGACAGGTTTACAATGCTTCTGTGTTCAGTGGACAGAGACTAGATTTCCATAGACAATCTTAACAGAGATGAATGCAGTTCTCTGGCAGTGGTACAAAATGTATAGAAGCTTATAATTTTATATTCAAATTTGAACATGAAAGGCACTTTCTCATTTTGAAATGCATTATTTCAGTGGGAACTTTCTGAAGTAAATAGCATAAGTTATTTTTTCTATAAATAGATAGCATTCAAGTATTTCACTCCAAAACCACAGGGTTCTGTGCTCTGTCTCTTGGGACAACCAAAGACATTTCTTGTATTTTCTATTTTTATCATTATCTTCTCTGAATTACATTTAATATTAATTGCTTCAGGCTTGTGGTTGCTGTATTAAAATTTATAAAACATTTTCCAGGTATTATTTATTAAGAATCACTATTGTGCTTATGGAAACAAACTCCATTTATTTTCCATTGATCTCCTTATAGCTAAGATCTGCTAAAGTCTCCAAGTATGTTCAATACAGAACTATATGTATTTAAGATTGGTAATATTACTGTGATTTACATGGACCACTACTGGATAAAACAAAGCATTATATATGTATGTTAAACAGAGCTATTATATAGGAATGGAATTGAAACAACAATGGAAATAAGGATATTACTCTACAGAAAACCTTTTCCTAATCATGCAAATATAATTTGTTGCAACATTTCCTGAGTTGTCCTCTGTGTTTGTATATGACTTTGTAAACACACTTTTTGTGAAATCATACCAGTGTAAAAGCTAAGGCCATATTTCTTTCTAGGAACTATTCACTTTAACATTTTGATAGGGATAGTTAATAAACCACACAGTTTGTATTCATTGTGTCCCACCCCTGGAAAAAGGTCTCTGGAATATATGGGATAATAGTTACCAGTTTTTTGTTTTATTTTGTTTTGTTTTGTTTTGCAATACTAGTTTAAGATACAGAAACAGCAAAGCTAGTTTTTGGTATATAAGGAATATCATGGTCTTAAAATGCTAAAAGAGCTATTTCATTATAGGAAGGGTCTTCTGGATCTGCTCTGAAGATCTTCATATAGGGCTGAGTCTGTCTGAAAAGTTCTATGAGACACTGACTTAGCTCTTTCTGAGTTGTTAATAATGAATTATATATTTTCATCCTGGAGTTTATTTTGGTTCAAAGGATCTTTCTTTCAAAAAAATAAATATGTAAGCACATCACTACACACATACATGAATACATAAATAATTAATTTTAGTAGATGCAAACCTTTTTTCTTACTTTTTTGTTTTTGTAGTTCTCAGGATTAAACCCAGGATCTGATACCAGCTAGCTTGGTGCTATACCACAGTAACATCCATGGCCCCACACACATTAAAATATACTAAACTATATCCACTTTTACAAATGATCTAAAAACACCTGTGATTTCATTCCCATTATTACAAAAGAGAAAGATTACTTTTTATTCCTATTTTCTGCCCTTGTGATTGAAAGCACCAGCCATTTAGATGTTCAAACCTGAAAACTGGGCCCCATCCTTCATGGTGTCTTTTCATGCTCTTCCATGCTATTTCCCCAGAAGTGCTTGTGTTATGGACTTGGCCCACAAGGTGGAGCTATTATGAGATGCTGTGGACTTTCAGAAGGTGGGCCCTTATGGGAGGTCCTTAAGTCATTAGGGGTGTTTTCTCAAAGAGAACTGTGGGAGCCTGGCCTGTCCTTTTCCACGTTGCTTCTTGGTTCATGAGGTGAGCAGATTGCTCTGCACTGTGCTCCAGTCACGATGTCAGAGTTCCAATACAGTGGTCCTACTTGATGTCAGACTGAAAACTCCAAAACGATGAGACAAAATAAACCCTTTCTCTTTATGAATTAATTACTTCAAGTATTTTGTTATAATGATAGGAAGCTGACTAATGCACACGCAAAGTTAACTGATACATTCTGTTGATTATATATCCTTAATAAATCTGTAAAGTTCCCATTGACTAGACTTTTCTCATTCTACCTATAACCAAAATAGCATCTTTATTATCTTCCTGTCTCTGATACATACATTTCAAAACTCTCTCTCACAGCCTGCATCATTTTTATAATGCTAAAATATAAAAGAAAATCAATTCACATTACTCTCTTGCTTAAAGAACTTTGTTGCTTCCCTCATAACATTTCAGTAAAAGACTGAAACCCTCCCTTATGTTTACATACAGGAAGTTTAGGGTCTGGCTCACTTTTAAAACTTTAGCTTCATTGCCTGATTCTCTCCCACATAAGCTTTTGTCTTGAGACACACCAGCAAGTATCAGTGCCCTTTTTTTTTAAGTGATTTTTTTTTCTTCTTGGATCTCTACCAAAGTACTTGTAGAAAGTGACATCCTTGCTGTTTATGAAAAATTTTTTAAAAAGTTGTTATGTTTCAGGAAAGGTGATAACAGCTGAGGGTCGCTGGGTTGGATTTGGAACTGTCTGCATCAGGAAAAGGAAGTTCTCCTTCCTTGGGCCTTTGACAGTCGTGGCAACTTTTAGCATTCCATGTGTAGAGCCAGACGCTGCCTTCATCTGCTTGGCAGAGGGGAAGAGAGACTCCGGAAGGACTGCCAAGTTTTCAACTGAAGAGCTTTCAGATCTAGAGCAGAGACCCTTAAGGACCAGTGAGCCCATTCCGCCAACTTCATGCCCAAGGACTTGGCAGGCACCTAGTTGTCCTCATTAAAATCCAGTTTGGATCATGGCACTTTTCATTCTGACCCAGCTGCAGCCAAGGTAAAATACAGATGATAGGAGGCACACACACATGCACAGAGCAAACCAAAAATTTAACCCAGGATAGGCAAAACATCAAATTCATTTTTAATTGTTGTCAACAGAATGCTGCACAGGTAACTCCATGCCTCTAGAGCATTACTTTTGTGTCTGGTTTCGTTCATTTTTTTCTTGATGTTCTAATTATTCCCCATTTTATTATCCCCCCACTGGCTTTAATGAAACTTTCTGTAGTTTCAGCTTGTTTGCCAGCAAGGTTTCCTTCTACTTTCAAAGCCCGCCCCAACCCTCCAGTCCTCGAAGGCAAGGTTATAGGGAAGTTTCTCAAATCCCCGCTTCCTCTGGAGTTTCTCTCAGCCTTGCCCTGTGATTCCCTTGATGAGTCAATAAGAGCTCAGCTCCAAGGAGTGCCTCTGTTTTCTGAGATTAGAAAGGCTGATGCTCCACACACTTTTTCTCCTTTGTCACTTCCACTCCTCATTGCCCCATAAATGAACGTCACATTCTGATTCCTCAAGATCCATTTAATCTTCTACTGAGTCTTCTGTTTTCTTTTATCTCTGGGAGGAAATAGCAGCAGCAAGCTCTGGGATACTAGGTGAGCTGCTGAGATCTTTGGGAAAGTGAGAGTTATTTTTATTATTGGCACAGTGCAAGTTTTCTACTTGTTTACACTCATTGTAGTGACACAACTAAAAAATGATTTTTTTTTACTAAGTGAAATATTTTTAGGGTAAATTCTAATAGGAGCCACCTCATGATGCATCTACTTTTCTTTAGGAAAGTTGAAGAATAACATCTTTGAGGGGCATGTTGACTGTCAAATGAGAGTGGCAGAAAATATCTGCAGTTTTTTTTGAAGGATATGGTATGTAAGATGAAATACACATAAATATGATCTAAACTATTGTGACACACTTAATGAAGAAGTTTTGAAGAATAAAGAAGAAAGTAAGAAAGTAAAATAGACAATAGGGCAAAGGACATTCTAAGAGAGGGAATGGCTTGGAGAGAGTTCTCCTATTTGGGATATTTGGAATTCAAGTGACTGAAATTCTTTTAAAAGAATATATAATATAATATGTAATATTTAAAAAGAATATATAATAATACTAATGATTTATTGGAAAAACAAAGGAGCACTTCCATGGAGCCACAGTGAATACACAAAGGGAGCCCTTTTTCCTCCTAGTGTGGAAGCAGAGATAGATGCTTTTTCAGGGACTAAGGCCAAGGCCACCCATGTCCTATTTCTGACTTTGTCTTTTTCTTCCCTTCTTTCCCACTCCATCTTATTTTCTAACCATATGGTTTTCCCTTTATTATAATTTAGATCTAAATTGTCCCCCAAATGTCTCATGTGTTCAGAGGTGGTGGGGCTTTTGGAATGTGATTGGATTATGTGGGCACTATGCTCATTAGGAGATTCATTCATTGAAAGTTCATAGCTGAATGTGCTGTTAAATGGTGGGGCTTGGTTGGAAGTGGTGAGTGACCTAGATGGTCTACTCTTCTCCCTACAGTCCTTTTTTTCTCTCTTTTTCTTTTTTTTGCTTCCTGGTGACCATGGTTTGATAGGCTTTCCTCCACCCTGCCCTTCTATTGTGCCATTTCAGCTTAGGAGCCAGCCAACTATGCATGGCCAGAAAAATTATGAGCCCAACAATCTGTTCTTAATATTGCAGGTGTTGTGTTTGTCATCCCAGTGATGGGAAAGTGACCGATACCCTTCAATATTCTGGTCTTTATTTATTTTATTCTTCTCCTTTCCCTGACTGCTTCTCCAGGTTTCTTGGCAAAATCAATCAATCAATCACTCAATCCATCCTTATTATTATTAGTGGTTCTCTCAAGACAAAAGTGTAGAAGAAAAAAACCCTATATAGATTTTTAATATCAATTCCAAATTCCTGAAAGAAAATCATATTTGCTGAATTTGAGTAAAAACTTTATTACTCATTTATGAAACTGTAGGTGTTCAGATCAGTAAATATGGCCACCTACCTACAGTAGATGCTAGGAGGGCAAACTATTTGAGAATATAATCGGAAGTACAGAAGATGACAGTATATGCTGTTAAAACGCAAGTAAAAAAGAAATCACTAACCAACTTTCTTTCTCAGGATACCTCCAGTCTCAGAGATTAGAGAAAAATATAAATTTAGTATCCCTAACCCTAAATATGAAATTTGAAATGCTCCAAAATCCAAAACAGTCTGAGTGTTGCCATGATGTTGAACATGGAAAATGCTACGCTCAACTTCATGTGACGAGTCATGAACTCTGAGTGCACTAAATATTGTATACAATTTCTATAGGCTAGTGAATGAGGTATATATGAAAGCAAATGTGTTTTGTGTTTAGACATGGTTACCCTTCTCAAGCTGTCTCATCATGTACATGTAAATATTTCAAAATATGAAATTTGAAAAACTTCTTATCCCATGCCTTTTGAATATGGAATATTCAACTTATACTTATAAGATTTTAACCAGAAATAAGGCATGACCATGACCTTGGAAAGTGGAGCAGAGACTTGAAACTGAGAAAGTGGAAACATATAAAACAGTAGGGAAGGAAAAATATCCTATTTAAGAGAATATTCTTCAAGCCCAGGTGAGACTTGTATGAAAAAGAGAGCCCATTTTCTCTGAATTGTCTAATAACACTTGGACAAGACTCATTTAGCATTGCTAGTTCTCTAAACACTTATAAAAAGTAAAATACTGTTGTATGTCTTAATCTAAAAGATTAAATACAAATAGTATGAATAATTAGGGATGTATTTGACTAGGTGGATCAACTACTCTTATTTCTTATTATGAACCTTTGTTATTATCCTTTCCAATTTGAATTGTTATTTCTCTACCATAATATAGAGAACAGGAAAATATATTTCATAACAAATTGAAACATAAATAAAAACAGCTCTTGAAAGACTACATTTGCCTCCAGTAAGCCTACATAAAGAGTTTTAAAGCAAGTTTTTTCTAAATTGCAATTTCTCAAGTTTTTAAAGAATAATGGCCTTTCTAAACATGTTTATTCAAGTTAATTAGTTCCCAATTTATGAACAGTAGGGCCTAAATATTAAAAATCAGTTAGCTCTTTAAAAGACGTTTTAAAATATTCTATTGAAAGTATGGGCAACATAAATGCTTATGTGAGGCACAGTGTCAGAACTAGAAGATAGGGCTGATGCAGGTCACCATACACTCAGAAATGCCTTGAACACAACAAGAGAGAAGAAAAATGAATCTAACAGCAGCTAGATGGTGCAAAGAAGACTAACCTAAGATTAACTGGAATTAATGAAAAAAAGAAGACAGCACAAATGGCATAATAAAACCTGTTTACAGAAAACTTTCCAAACATGGGGAAAGACTAGCATACAGATAATTGCGGCTTATAGAACCAATGAAAGTTCCAATCAGAATAAAACTTTCCACAATACATCATAGTCAAAATCCCAGAAGTCCAACGCAAGGAACAAATCTTAAAACCTGTGAGAGAAAAGCAACAACTTACATATAAAGGTACACCCATTAGAATTACAGCAGACTTCTCAACATAAATCAAAAAGGCCAGGATTTCTTGGAGTGAAGTGTTCTAAGCTCTAAGTGAAAACAATTTCCAACTTGGACTAATCTATCCTCCAAAACTATCTTTCAAAATTGATGGACAAATAAGGAACTTCCGTGACAAAGAGAAACTTAGGAAATTTATGACAACCACAATAGCACTCCAACAAATTCTCAAGGTTATCCTAGAAAAAGACGAGGAAGCCAACAATGTCAACAAGCCTAATGGAATGGAAACATCAGGCAGGATGCATAGTAAGGCAGAAGGTTGGAGGGAGGCAGCAGCAGCAACAATAACAAGAAATGCAATGACAAGAATAAGTCAACGCCTTTCAATAATAACTCTCGGTGTTCTCAATTTCCCAATCAAAAATCACAGATTGGCAAACTGATTAAAAAATCAAAATTCAGCAGTATTCTGTGTAAAAGAAACACATTTAATCCAAAAGGAAATTCATAAATAAAAATCAAAGGATGAAAAATAATATTCCATTCAAAAGAAGCCCCAAAATAAGCAGGAGTGGCTATGCTACTTTCAGACGAAGTAAACCTGCAGTCAAAACTGATCAGAAGAGGCAAAAAAGGCCACTACATATTGATTAAAGTATCAATTCAACAGGAAGAAATAACAAGTATAAAAATATATGCAGACAATGAAGATGTATCCAACTTCATAAAAAAATTCTAGACAAAAAAAGATCAGATAAACATCAACACAGTTGTAGATCAGCACATTGCATTGCATTGTTCCTCTTTGAATGGTTTTAATTTTTTTATGTGTGTGTGTTTGATAATAAAGTTATTTTATTTATTTTTTTATTAAATTCTTTTACTGGCACATTGTAGGTATACAACACAATTACATTTCTCATTGGGAATTGTACCTTTACATAATGCATCTTGGTTCTTATTTTTTCCCCATTCCCAGCCCTCCCTTCATGCCCTCCACCCTTCCCTATTTACAAAGACTTTATTTCCATTTTTTCCATTTCTCAGTATTTTTCTTTCCCTTCTTTCTTTTCCCCTGCCCCTCCCACTACCCCTACCCCTTTGGACCTTTTCTTCCTATTTTGCATTATCGATTATTCATTCTAATCATTGGTACATTTTAGGTATACAATATAATGACATTCACCATTGGAAATTTGCACCTTTACATAGTTTCTCTTGGTTCTTATTTTTCACCCTTGCCCAGCCCTCCCTTCAATCTCTCCATTCCTCCCTATTTACAAAGATTTTGCTCCTATTTTTCCAGATAATAAAGTTATTTTTAAAAAGAAGAAGAAAAAAGAGCCTTAGCCAATCTTATCAAAAAAGGAAAAAAAAGACTCAAATCAATTCCATTAAAAATTGAAAAGGAGAAATCACAACTGATACCACTGAAATCCAGGGGATTATTAGCAACTACTTTGAAAATCTGTACTTCTATACCCTGGAGAATTCAGAACAAATGAACATATTCCTAGATATATAAGAATTATCAAAACTGAATCAAGAAGAATTAAAATGTTTGAATAATGTAAAAAGAGGCATTGAAATTGAAGCAGAAAAATAAAGCCTAACAATTAAGAAAAGCCAAAAATTCAGTGCTGAATTTCACAGGAACTACAGGAATCTTTAATAAATATGAAAGGACAGGAGGACATACAAAGTCATTCCTAGAACCTAACAGTACCCTATTTCCCAAACCACACAAAGACCTCACTAAAAAAGAGAACTACATGCCAATCTCTTCCATGAACATAGGTGCAAAAATCCTCAACAAGACACTGGCTAACAGAATGGGATAAATCATCAAGAAGAGTATACATCATGGTCAAGTAGGATTCATCCCAGCTATGCAAAGATGGTTCAACATATGGAAGTCAATAAATGTATTATATCACATAAACAGAAGCAAGAACAAAACATGATCATCTCAATAGACACAGAAAAAGCCTTTGACAAAATTCAACATCCATTCATTATGAAATAAAACCCTGATGAAAATAGTTTTAGAAAAACCTATCTCAATTAGGTAAAAGCTATTTATACAAAATCTTCCCACATCATATTAAATGGGGAAAAAAATGAAAGCATTCCCTCTAAAATCAGGAACAAAATAAGCATGTCCATTACCACCACTCTTGTGCAATACAAAGTAGTATTGGAAACATTACCAGGAACAATCAGGCAAGAGGAAAAAAAAATAAAAAGGATATGTCTAGGAAAGAAACAAAATTATCATTATTTGCACATGACATGATTCTCTACATAAAAGACCCCTAAAATTCCACGAAAAACTCCTACAATTCACAATCAAATGCAACAAAGTAGGAGGATACAAAATCAATACACAAAACTCAATTGCCAGGCTGGGGATTTAGCTCAGTGGTTCCGACGCTTGCATCAAAAGCACAAGGACCCAAGTTCGATCCCTGGTACCAAAAACAAAAACAAAAAAACTCAATTGCCTTCTTGTACATCAATAACGAACTCTCTGAGAAATTAGAAAAATGATGCCATTCCCAAAGGTATCAAGAAAAAAAGAAAATGTAGGAATTATCCTAAACAGGAAGTGCAAAACTTCTGACAAAAAGTACAGTGATCTAAAAAATAAAACCAAAGAGGATATAAGAAAATGGAAAGACAGACTCTGTTGCTATCTAGGCAGAACCAATATAGTCAAAATGGCCATATTTCCAAAACTGATATATAGACTTCATGCAATCCTAATCACAATACCAATGGATTCCTCACAGAACTAGAGAAAGTAATCCTAAAATTCATGGGGTACCAGAAGAGACTCAGAATAGCAAATTGATTCCAAGCAACAAGAGCAAAGCAGGAGGCATTACAATCTCAGATTTCAAGTTATACTACAAAGCTTCAATGATAAATAGAAGATGGTACTGGCACAAAAACAGACAAGTTGATTCAGAGAACAGAACTGAGGATGAAGAAACAATCCCTGACACTATATATCTGACCAGAAACATGCAACTTGCTGCATTCCTAGGAAGCTCACTCCATCCCTATGAGTTTTATCTAGGTGTCTTCTTTCTATTGGATTAAAGTCAATATTTCTGGAAAATTAAGCTTTGTGGAATACTATAATAATATATATAATAAAATAAATTATATGAATTCATTTTTTTCATGGAAATGATGATGGTTTTCTTAAATATAAGACCTAAGTTGTGTTTAAATGTCCTTATACTTTTACTAGTCCATTTCTCTGTGCTTTAAAATTCTCCATTGATTTCTACTACACCGTGCTATTTTTTGTCTCCAAATTCTCCTTTGTATTTTTTCCTCTGTTATGGACACACCTTGGTGTTTTAGTTTCCCTCTTCAACTGGGATAATCTGAACCCAGAGAAGCAGCAATTCCACATTTATTTGGAAATGACTCTAGGACCTGATGAATGCCTGTGATTTAAGAACTTCTTCCATTCTGCGGTTCTGATTCTATAAGACCAGTGATACTGCTTTAGTTACTCCTTGACATGACTTCATTTTCAACATGGAGCAAACTATTTATTACTCTATGATATGTGAGCACAATATCATGTCAGAATATATCATGTTTCTCTTCCACAGATTTGGTTAACAGCTGTTTCTCCAATAATGAAGGTGGTAGTGACTGTTTCCTGTGCACCTCCAAGTCCTACAGCAGCTTTTTGTCTTCAGTATAAAGATGACTCGTTATCCTTTGGAGATTTAGATGACAAAATCCCATAAGGTAGAAACAGCGAGCCTTCAAAATGATGATAATTTTGAAACATTATGTTTTCCCTTTCCTGGCCGGGTGAGTTGAAACCATCTGGCTATTTGCTTTCCTTTGATGTTTATTGCTAAAGATTACTCTCTGAGTTAGCATCACAGGGTTTCTATCTTTCAATTATTTTTATTTAAATCTAAATATCAGGTCATAAATATTTCTGACTGTGTTAAGACTGTGTGATGGTGCTAATTATCTACAAAAATTTCAGAACATTACATGAACATGTTCCCTGATATCCTGTTGCTAAGGTCAGAAAATTGTTGGCTAGATTTATTTTCTTTTGGATGACCAGGGCAAAAACAATGAAACAATGCTGTCTGGTCAGTCAGTACCAATTTGTGGGAGACCTTCCCATTAAGTTCCTTGCTTAGAGATTGAAATTAAGAATTGTTTTTATTTACAGAGGAAACCAAAGCTTGGGTAAAGTGTTTATCCCACTAGTGATAGACATATCACGATCAAAAACTTTTAAAATACTAGGAGTTAATACCTATTAAAATAAATTACAGTAAAAAAATTAATGTTTCTGAAGTTTTCCCTTTCATTCTCCTTATTTCATTGTCCATTTTTCTTTCATACAGCCTCATTTCCATCAATTGGGCATATGTGTGTAATTACATCATATTTCTGTATTTACTATATTCATTCCCCTGCCTAAAATGGCTTTCGACCTTGCCAACTAAACGAGGGCTACTTGTCTTGTAGAACATTGTGTAATATCAACTCCTTTTGTTCAATGAACGTTAAGAAATACAAATATATACCTATATCTATATCTATATATCTATATCTGCATTACAGGCAATGTGAGTCTACAAAGGAAATGATCATGAGAGATTCAAGCTTTACCCTGAAGAACACATGCTCTAATGGAAAGACAGATGTTTTTAAAAAGCACAGGAAAGTGAAACAAACAATTTTGAATTTTTTAAGTATTTAGAAATAAATTTTAAAATTGTAATAAAGACTATAAGTGAGATGATGTATTTTCGATAATATAGTGATCAATATTAAATGGAGACTCAGTCTAGACAGATGAAGGTATTATAGATGGTTAATGATTGTAGTCGATCCCTTCCAGGCAGAGAAAAGAGCCTCACATATTTAAGAAATTAAACAAAATGAAGAATATGAGCAAAAGGTGGTGGCACAGGATTAATTTGGAGAGTTAAGCAAAGGTAATATCATTCAGAGCCTTTTCGGGGGTAAAAATTATGCTTCGTATTCAATGTGAAGGCATTAAAACCTTTAATTTATTTCAGTTGGTATACAATTAATGCAAATTGATCAGCTCATAAAGCAGTTGAATGAGTTTGACAATTCTAAACAGCCTTGTGACTACTATCTAAAGCAAGATACAGATAGTTATGGGAGAGTTTGGCAAACAGAATGGATTGAAGGGTGTCAGGATTTAAGCAAATGCAGATAGCATGGGTAGGCAGTACTTTTGAGAAGATTAGGGCAGAGGACAGAGAACATTTTCAGAGGAAATGAAATTGTTAACTTGTAGATTGTACTTACCTAGAGAGCAGAAACTGTATGATAAACAGAAAAAAATGTGTGAGGTACTGGAGAGGTGAGAAGTGTGCATTGGAAAAATATTTGTCGTCTGTTTTGATCAAAGAATAGGCACATGTTGGGGAATGAGTGAAGATTATTCAGGAAAGACTAGGAATTCTTATTAGGCAGTGCTAGAAGAAACAAAAACAAATATTCATCAGGAATTAGAGTAACTGATTAGACGGAGCTGTGACCTTTCCCTTGAAAAGCACATCTATTGCTTGAAAATTCTGTGTTTAGTTCTTTGTGAGTTTCTGTTTCAGTGAAGCTGTTCCTCTGTCCTTTTTCCCATTCTATCTTCTAGGTTTCCTGCAGAGCTGATCTGAAAAAAAAAAAAAAATCCCGCTGAAAGAACAGATTGCAATTGCCACCTTTAGCAACTTCAAATTTTCCAAGATTTGCAAAATTTTTATTTTCTGGTGACCAGCCAGAATGTATTTTATAAATCTTAATCTTTCTTTTTTTTTTTTTTTGGTACCAGGGATCAAACTTGGGTCCTTGCGCTTGAGCAGCAGGTGGCAAAACCACTGAGCTAAACCCCCAGCCCAAGTCTTAATCTTTAAGAGCGACAACTAATTTCCAGTTGCCTCAGAGCAACTCTGTTGGGTGGAGTCCCACATCCCAGAGAAAAAGAATGCCCTGCCACTCATGGGCAACTATGCCACAATAATATTGTGTTATTGTGATAGGGACAACAGAAATGTACATATGTCTGGTTTTACAATTCTTTAAACCTCGTAATTGAACTACCTACTAGATTACCTACATTAGAGATGAAGAAAATTGTAGTAAACTTTATCAAAGTTTAGTAGTTAATGCATAGATTTGAGCTTTTGGTACAGCTAAATTTAATTATATGGTACATGCTAGCATTCAATTTTATGAAGGTGAAAATAGGATACCTTGCAATAAAGTGAGCATTGGCATCAGCAAGTTCAAATTTGCAGATTTAATGTGCTTCAAAATAGCTTCATTTTATCACCATTCAACTGCAAAAAAAATCAAACGCCTCGAGGAATTAATATCTGATCTAGAGAATGACATCAAGCTTCCTTTTCTATTTCAAAGTGCATGGGAAATAAATGGGTGTAAGAATGATCATATGAAATTTATTTGGTGACAGTTACAGCCTCTCTACAAGAGGCCTTTAAGATAAATACACACACATCATTTAAGGTCTCTCAATTGAGAGGGAAAGTTACTAACTTATAATCAAAGCAGCACATTTCTAGCATTCTGACCTTTCTCCTTCCACCCCCCTCATCTTCTAACCTGCTTCTCTGGCACGCAAAGTTTTGATTTCACCATATACTCAAATATACACAGCAAATCTATGAAAATGATAAGTTGCAGTTTTTGTCAGAACTGAAATATTACATGATAACAAAGATCCATAATATTGAAGGCAGAATGTCCAAATTTCACTCCTGATTGAATAAGAGATAATGGATCATAGTTGAATGTGACTAAGCAGAGTTTGTGATGACTTCTTACTATCTAGTTTCTTCAATTGACATAGTCTAATCAAAGTTTCAGGCCAAAGAAAATTTATTTTGAAGCCTCATTGCTTCACTGAAATTAACAGGATTAACCAGATAATTAGCAAAATTGTGTTGCTGTTTGTGTGATGTGAAATAGATTCAGGTGACACTTCTTTCCCAGGTGTATATTAGACACAGATGGGAGGCCATCTGTGGTCCTCATTTTCTTGTTATTTGGGTTATGGCAGCAGAATTGTTTGTTTGTTTGTTTATTTATTTTTATTTATGAAACATAACATCATTTTAAAGCATATAATCACATGTGATTGTTTTAGGTTCCATTGTTTACAATAAGGCTTTGGGCAATATTATTAACTTTTTTGGTCTTAGTTTCTATATTAGCTTTTTGTCACCATGACAAAATATCTGCCATATACAATTTTAAGGAGAAAATGTTTATTTTGGCTCATGGTTTCAGAGGTTTTGTCCATGGTCAGCTGTCTTCAAGGAACAAACATTATGGTGAAAAGGCATAGTGGAAGAAATCTGATCACCTCATGAAAGCAGGGAAGGACAGAGACAAAAAAAGAGCCAGAGGAATGATACACCCTTCAAAAAGATACACCCAGTGATTTACTTCCTCCAACTGCAAGCGGCACATTCAGCCATGAACTCATCAATGGATTAATCCATTGATGAGGTTAGTGTCCCCATGATCTAGTCAGCTTCCAATGCCCCACCTCTGAACATTTGAACTTTTGAGGCCATTGCTTTTTGCCTGAACAGTAACATTTTCCTTTTCTATAAAATAGCAGAAAACAATTGCATTAGCTTTGCAAAGTTGTTCTGAAAATTGAATGTTTCATTATATGTAAAGAATTTAGTTTAATGTTTTGCATGCATTCAATGTCAAATATATGCTGTTGTGTATGTAATATATATTGAATACTAGTGTTCTGTTATTGACTGTAGTGTGTAGTCAAATAGCTTTGTCATAGATTTTGGAGTTTCTCTCTAGGTGATGGTGATTTGGGCAAATCCAAAGTATAAACTCATGGATTGAATAGTTGGTAGTCTTTAGCTAATTCAAAAAAGTAAGTGAAATGATTTTTATATGAAATTAAATATTTCTATTAAAAAGCCATACATGTCCAATTAGCATTTTCAAAAAGATACAAAGGCTGATTCCATGATTTACATGGCTGGGCTCAGATAGATTCTTATTATCTCTCCTGTTATCTCTCTTTGTGTGTGTCTCTCTCTCTCTGTGTCTGAACCAATCTACACGTCATGGAAGTCTTCCTTATCATTATATTTCCTTCTATAATAAATGCATAATTTTAAATAGAAATATAACAGATTCAACAGGAAATCACGAGAAGCACTATGTTGAAAAAATTGTTAGTTTCTATTATTTTGTTTTCAAGATAGAAAGCTCACTGAAGTCATATTTTATTTATTTTATCTTATTTGAAGTTCTGAGAAGAATCAAACTCAGGTCTTGGCATATCGTTCCATAGAATTACACTCCCTGCCCTTCAGAGCAGAATGTTTCGAAAAGAACTTTTAATAAAAGATTGTCAAGTCCCTTCTGTGAGGAACTTCTGTTCTTTTTTGTTTCTTCCTCCTTTAGCCTTTTGACAGAGAGATATAAGTCACAGTGAAGCCTATTCTTTCAAAAATAATATCCATTCCTTCATTTAGCTTATAAGTTAGTACACTGAAACAAAACTGTTAATTATATTAACTATTTTTAGATTATGATTTTTACTTGAGTTTTACCTGCTTGCCATTCATATTAGTGTTTACTTTCAATCCCTAAAGATGAAAATTTTCATGCTTTTCTGATAGACTGAAGAAGATAGTCCACATGCATAATTGTGTATGGAGATTGTTTTATTGCTAACAGTATTTCCTAGCTCTGCTTTTTTCATGTCTTCTTAGAGTACAACTTGAGGATGGTTTTTTAGTTTCCCTTCCCTTAGACATTGTTGACTAACTCTACTTTCTAATGCATCCAGATAAGACTTGTGGCTTGGAAACACAACTACATTTCTTCCAGCAGAAATCTTTTCAATTATTTTTCATAATTAAGCAAATGTGAATGTATAAAATCTGTATATAGTAATATCTTAAACAGCTGCAAGTGAGTGTGGAATGGGTCTAGAAAGAAAACAAGGGAATGTTGAGCAAACATCATAGCCCAACTTTTCTGTTTATATTGAATATTTGTTAATATACACTTGATGAGTATTTCATCACAGTTGCTATGGTCATATCAAAATTGTGAGAGATGCATTTTGATAAAAATCAAGAAATGTTATAAGGTTTTTTTCTCACTTGAATAATACCTTTACATTTTGGTATTAGAAGTGTTCTTTGTAAGAATGAAAAACATTTAGAATTTTTCTATTTTAATTTTTATTTGGCGGTGTTATATTTAGACAGGGTCTTGCTATGTAGTTCAAGCTGACCTTAAATTCACTGTGTAACCCAGACTACCCTCAAACTCATGGTACTTCTCATGCCTCAGCTTCCAAGGGCTAAGGTTACAAGCAGGTGGCTCCATGCTTGGCTAAGATTCTTTTTTGAAGTTTACTTTTGATGATTAGAGAAATATAATTCTAACTCTTCCTAAATTGTGATGCCAATGACAATTTAACTTTAATTCCAAGGGCAATTGAAGTTAAAATTAGAGAATAAACATCATGTCTTCTAGCTAAGGAACAATCACATATTTCTCAAAATAAGAAATTAACAGGGCAAAAGTAGATGTAGTTGAATATGGTACCCATTGTGTTAATCAGCTTTCTGTTACTGTGACAGAACAGTTGAGGTAAACAACTTAAAGGAAGAAATATTATGTTGACTTGTTTCAGACATTTCAGTCCATGTCTAGTTGATCTCACTGTTTCTGGGTTTCAGCTAAGCAAGAAAATCATGATGTGGCTTGGAGAAGCAAATGGCAGCTGGGAGGCAGAGAGAGAGAAGTGAGAGGGGGAATAGGCCAGTGACAAGACACACCCTTCCAGGCTACACCTCAGTGACCAGGGGCTGGCTCCTACCAGCCCATTCAGCTATGAACTTATCAATAGATCACCAAGCTTAGGACATTCATAAGGTAATCTTGGGGGACATTTTTTACCCAAAACATAAGCCACATTTTATAGAACAATCTGTGGGTTTTTCAGGTTAGCAATTTGAGCCCAGAGAAGTGAAGTGATTTTCCAAGTATCATCCTACCTTTTGGACCATAGGCAGGTTTCACTCTTGTTTCCTTTTAAATGCTTAGGAGAATTTGTCTCCATTGGCTCACTGCATTACTATTTATTAGTACTTAACATTTAAGTAAAAGAACATTTGTATGAATGCAGGGAAAGGAAGCAGCGAGTGCTGTCACTGGAATTAATATTTTAATGAGGGAAGGCAGTGTTGATGTTACTCCATCTCAGTTTAAGAGCTCCAGGTTGGCCCATGTGTTCTTTTCTTAGACAAATGGGAATTTCTGCTCCACGTCACCTTTACCATCTCATCCAATCTGATAGCCATATGACATAGGACTTGTCTTACTGCCTGGGTAGAGTCATGGAGTTCAAGAGATAAGAAAAGAGAAAGCACATTAGGTAATGCTTTAAAATATTTCTCAGATCCATCTACTATAGTATCACTATAGTTCTAGTTGAAAGGCAAAAGGAGCAACACAAAGTCTGACATAGGGTTGAAAGGGCTAGGAATGGATGGGTTTAAATTGGTAAAACCTCTTTAGAAAAAGATTAGGCAATAACTATCAAAGCTAAATATTTATATTCTGTATGACACTCAATTGTACTCATAAACATAAATCCAAAACTTATGGGAGCTAAATACCAACACTCGTATGTTCATGAGATTATGACTAGTAGCCCCAAACTAACAACTACTCACATAACCATCGAAGATAGAATGAGTTACTAGTTTGCGATGTCACTCATTGAAATTTTATGCAGCAATGAGAACAAAAATCTATGACATAAAACATGGATGGATCTTAGAAACGATATTAAGGAAAACAGATCAGACAAAAGAGCATCTCAAAGGACTCATTTACAGAATGTCCAAACTCTGTCTTGTTCGTAATCTGTATGGTGATTCCACCTGGGTGCAGAGGGATGAGTAGTAAACAGAAGGTAATAATAGTCATTTGATTAAATTTGGGTACCTACTGAAAGGTATGTTCACTCTGAATATTTATTGGGCAATTATGATATATAGACTTTTCTGTAGGTCAATACAACTTGCAACACAAAAATGAGATACCATAGGTATCCCCCCACTGGAAAACATTAGATCTATTATTACTAGACCAAGAAATGTCTATTTATTTAATTTCTGTGTTTCTTGTCCTATATTCAAAGCTAGTCACTCTGTTAACTGATTTCTGATTAGGTACATTTTTGTCTCAGGCATCTGGCTTCATTCTGTAGCTCTGTCTGCGCCTCACAGTCCTCTGCTCTCAGGTCTCTGGGCCTCTGGGCTGGCAGCCTATTCCTCCATTTTCCTACCCTTGCCAATCAGTGCACCTTCAGTTCTACTTCTTTCTTTTGTCATCCCGGGGTGCAGCTTTCAAAGCTAGCTGTGTTGGCAGCCTTCAATGCTTCTCCCCCAGGGATTTGCAATCTCATTCCTCTGATGGCCCCAGGGCCTGCCAGGTCTGGGTCCTTTCCAGTTCCTCTCCTGTGAGAGGTTCCCTCCCCCAGCATTGTCCAGTGGGTTTGTATTATTATGATTATGGGTAATGGGCTTTCTATCCATCAGCTGTCAAAAGCTCTCTCCGCACTTTATTCCCACTGTCTTTTAATTTTCACTTTTTAACTGAAAGCAAAACAAAACAAACAAGAGGTTTATAATCACCTCAATTTAACATTTGGAGTGACAAAGAAAAAAAGAAAGGAAAAAAGAAAAATTGGCAGTATCCGAATGCTATTGAAAAGCTCAGCTGCCTGTTGGTTTTTCCTGTTTTGTTCCATTTTCCTCTTTACCCCTTTCCTCAGACCCCCTCCCCCATCCTCTTCCTGGAGTCTCAGAACTGTCCACGTGGTGATAGCTTTCAATACCACTCACCCTAGTCATTTAATCACAGCTTTAACCTCTGCTTTCTAGCAGCTTGGTGCACTATTAAATCAGGGGCCTTGTCGCAGCACCAGAGAAAAAGTTGGAGAGCTATTAGATTCAAAATAATTGTTTTGGAAATCATGACTGCATGCTGTACCCACTAGTGCAGTCATAGTTAAGAGAGCATTAATCTGTTTTTCTTCTGAAACCAAGTGTTTTGCAAAACTTTGTAATATGGCATATTCCATTACCCAGGCCCAGCTCTAGATAAGAGTTTCCTGTAAGAGAAGCTATAAAATATTCCTCATACTTAAAAATTATCAGGAAATTATTCATTTAAATGTACAAGAAAATGGAGGCTGAGCTTCCTTTTAATGGAAAATGCATTGGCTAATCCCCAGAAGTTTGGTGAAGGACATTTTTAAAAACTGGATAAGAATGATTATCATAGAAAGTAGCTTTTATTTTAGTTCCAGTTATGTCCATGTTTTGAAAAAAGCACTGTTGTTCATACCCACCGCATTGGAGGGTGGTCTTACTAAAATCGTTTCTAATAAATAGAATATAGTAAGAATGATAGAATGTTATTTTTGAGATTAGTTTGCAAAGAAACTGTGGCTTCTTACTTTGGTGCCCCATCTTTTTTTTTTTTCTTTTTGGTGCTGGGGATCGAACTAGGGACCTTGCGCTTTTGAGGCACGTGGCAGAATCCCTGAGCTGAATCCCCGGCCCTGGTGCTCTGTCTTGAACTCTCAATTGTTTGCTTGCAGAGAAGCCAGCTTGAATTGTCCTACTGAGAGTGTCTCAGTGCAAAGAACTTAGGGTGCTCCTAGGGCCAAATCTACCATGGAACTGAGACCTCCTTCCAATTGCTTTTCAGGAGCAGAATCCTGCCAGTAATAACATGCATGAGCTAGAAGTATATGTACCCCAATGGAGTTTGACGTGATGTATCCCAACTAGGTTCTGAGACACTTGAAGCCAGAAGACTGTTAAGCCACACAGATTCCTAATCCACAGAAACTATGAGGTCATGTATATTCCTTGTTTTAAACTACTATTTTAAGATTCGTTTTTATACAGTAATAGGTAACTACTGCGATAATAATATAATTATTTGCATGTCTTCAAGTTAACATTCTTTAAAAAATATATTGTGTCATTTCATTTTCAAAATCAACATAAAAATATTATAATTTCCATTTGTTTTAGATAAGAAAGCGGAGGCTCAGGAATACTTCTCAGGTTGCCAGTCTTCACGCAGCTTATAGGTGGCAGCATTGGTGTCAGAACCCTAGATGACAGCTCTCAACCTTATGTTATTCCCAATGGGAGGAGCTTTGTAAGCTCCTGTATTATAAATGTATTTTATTAATTAATTATAAATGTATTATAAACAAATTATATATAAATGTATTATAAGTGAAAGTTGAAATGGTAAAGATTACAGACATTAGAGCTCAACCCACAAAGCTTTATGTTTAGGGCATAATATTTTGAAACTTTTCATAATACAGACTTCTTGAAGAATTCACTGCTTTTAATTCCATCAATTCCTAGCTTCTTAGTGTTAAGGGAAGAGCTCATTTGAGGGGTAGAAGAAGAGGAAAACAAGTGACAGCTTTTCAAACAAAGATGAAAGGCAAAAAGGTTCAAGAACTTTGGAAACTCAAGACATATCTCACATACTAGTTTAAGAGACAACATTTTCAAACCTTTCCTAATAATCAGTTTATGTGATAAATATTCAGAAATGGCATATAGATTAATAAATGACTGAAATATACTGTTATAAGAAAGAAATTTGGAGATAATGCTTTCCACATAGTTTTGGAAATAATTCTCTCTCTCTCTCTCTCTCTCTGACACACACACACACACACACACACACACACAGACAAACTTATATATAAACTCTTAGATTACCCAGGACATAGGC
>NW_004624746.1:23640733-23658070 GCF_000247695.1 Heterocephalus glaber | reverse complement strand
TTTTTTTTTTTTTTGACAGGGTCTCTGTATGTTGTCTACTCTGTCCTCAAACTCTTGGGCTCCATTACAATTTCTTTCCCACTGCTGGAACACAATACCTGAAATGCACAACTTAAAGGAGGAGAGTTTATTTTGGCTCAGAGTTTCAGTCCACTGGTGGCTGGTACCAAGATAGAAACAGGATGGCAGAAGAGAATGGTGAAGGAAAAGGTGCCATCCCATGGCACTGAGGAATCAGAGAGTGAAGGGAGGAGCTGGGAAGGAAGACATAAACTCCCAGGTCAGGCCCCCAAGGGAACCACCTCTTCAGACCAGGTCCCAACTCCTGACAACACATTCAGCTGTTGAACTCATCCATGAATTAATCCACTAATGAGCATCATGCTCCCCTTACTGAGTTACCTTTCACAGGCTCCACTTCTGAACACTTGAGGCTTTTAAGGAACATTCTAGATCTAAACCAAAACATGTTCAAACTCTCCTCCTGCTTCAATTTTCTGAATAATTGGGACTACAGACACATGCCATGGGCTCAGCTGTGTTATTCATCTTTTTAAACCTAGGTAAGGCCTACAATTATGGAAGAATCGTGGGCTCTGCACAGCCAATCAAATAAAAGACATTACAGATAGACAGATAGCTTAGGATACAACTGCATCTAAGGTATTATTTATGTTAATTTATGCATTAGCCTTTCTCAAGGATACACTCAAAATATCAGAATATTATACACAAGTTAAAATTAGATTTAAGAAAGTAAAGACAGGGCCAGATAAGGTAAAAGAAAGAAAACTCATGAATATGCATGTTTGAAATGAATACATCTTAAGTCTCAAAGCCAGAGAGGAAGAATTGCTTTTGTTATTTCCTTAAGAGCTAAGCAGATAAAATGTGACCATTTTGCCTAACAAGAGGAATGGTTTCTTGATCATTTTAAAGGGTGGATTGCTTTGCCTCACAACTAATTAGCTGAATTATATGTATACAGAACAACCATGAATACAATTCAGTTTAGACAATTATTAAAGTGCAGTTACATTTTCTATTTTGGTATGCTTAGAGCACATTCCTACATGAACCCTTGGAAATAACTGATATTTGAAATGTTTTGGAATCTTAATTCTCAAAATTTCCTTTACAGTTTATTGTCCTGTTATGTATGATTCTTAGGGTAGTTTTTAAAATATGTTGACCATCAGATATTATGCAGTATTCAAGTAAATTTCAGTAATTTTTCCAGAATACTGCCTCTAGTTAATTTTCTTTCCCAGGGAAAGTACATGTAAATGGCTTGTTTTCTTTCAGAATTGGAGCTTAAGGCAGAGTGAGATAAACTCATAAGTACCTGAATCTCTTATTGATCCATTTTTTCAAATAATTACATCTTATCTTCAAAAGTACAAAAGACAACATATGAAGGTTAAAAAAATCAATAACACTAAGGAAAAGAAAGTAAACAGTTTGAGCTGACTTTTGTATTTATATGAGAGAGGTCAAAATTTTATTAAAGGGTAGCATTGATGGGAATGGGATATTAATAACATCACTTTTCTTAACCCTCTCAATATATGAGACAAGAAATATAATATCTTACTTATAAGCACTCGATACATAAATTTATACATAAATAGACATATATATTCATATGTATGTGTGTAAGAACCATAAACCAACGTGCATATTGTACAGATATACGCATTACATACAATATACACTCATGCAATGTTTAAAATAAACTTTATCTTTTTGTCCCCAAATGTATTGTGTAAATTTCCTTTTACATAGAACCAAGAAACCAAATCATAGTCCTATCTCTGGGACTTTTCTAAACTTTTTTTTATTACTCTGAGAATTATAATTTCACATCATCCTGCATTTGATTTCCAAAATAAATGATTAAAATTTGATCATATGCTAAAAAAAACCTCTTGCATGTATTTCTAGAGCTGAGCAGACATACAAGAGGTTACAATAGTAATAATAGAGAAAGGAACTAAATATATTTATGGAATATAAGTGAGTACGTAACAAACAATTCATTGTATCCTAGTCTGATGAATTTACAAAGTAAAGAGAAGAGAAAATGGGCTGAATAGTTAAGGGCATGAAATGATCCTTTTGATGGGATAGGAGGCATTGCCATAGAATACATTGTTCCCCAGGAAAATAAATCAGTTAAACATGAAGTTATCCTGGAGTCCTTATGTGGTCCAGATATTCACAATGTCCACAGAAAAGATGAAGATAGAGGCCCTTTGCCATGATCACTCACAACAGATAGATTCAAATGTGCAGTCAATAGACATTTGTTTTACGTCTGCTTCGTTTTCTATTTTATTCTCCATCACTGTGACTAGTCATACAGAAACAAACTAGGTAATTTTATCCTCATTGAGCATATATTTTAATAGCAAATATGGAAAAAATAAGTAAAATTGTCAACATAAGTCATTGTAAATCTAACCAAGTATTGGACAGAGGAAAGCACAGGCTGGCTATGGAAAATAATGACAATAAGGTTCTGGTGGCTGGGTGGTGGTAACATTTCTGAAGAGGAAGCACTGTGATACTCAGAGGAAAGGGGAAGAGCTAGCCATTGAAACAGAAGGACAGAGGTTCCTAGTAACATGATGGAAAGTGCAAAGACCCTGAGGCAGTAAGGTATTTAGCCTGTACAGTGAAAATATTTCCTTCACAGGATGCAGCATTCATTTTCTAGCTTCTGTGATATTTGCTAAAAATTAACCACTGCTCCCTTCTCTGAGTCATTGCCCATGGCCAAGCAGGAGACCCAGAGGGCATGAATGATCTGTTGGTACTTTCCCGCTCAATGTTAACAGGAAATGGGCAAGTACAGTGATGATATTTGATTAAAATATGGTAACTAGCAGCTCAGGATGGTCAGAGATAAAGGTCAACATCTGCAGAAGTTTTAGCCAAGGAGGATAGAATATAAGACAAGCTTCATCAGTAGCTTTGGGAGAATTTCAGCATGGATCTGCCCATAACTCTCCTCTTATAAATTATCCTGGATTGTGACTAATTAGAGTGACTTTGTGTAATAAACTTGAGACAAGAAGCAAGTAGATCTCAGCAGTATAAGGTGTTTCCTATAGGGTGCATGCTTGTTATATTACCAGGGCTGCTTTACTAGGCTGCTACACTGCTGCTCAAGATGCTGTGAATGGTGGCTATGACCATTTCACCACTCTTTCTTTCTTTGGAGAATAGCCTCAAACAAATGAAATTGACTTGTGAGTTGTCTACCTTCCTCACCAAGGACCAATGACACAGTCTATGAGTAAGTTCAGCATGCTGGACCCATTACCTCAAGGCAAGACAAACTGTGGTGCAGAATTTTCTTATGTATTTTTTCAGGAGATAGTCATCTGAGATTTTATTATTATTTAGCATTTCTCTGCTAACTTTCTACTTTGCTCAGATTGTTCTCTTTAAGCACAACTCCCTATAAATTACTTGATCATGAATGTTCACTGTAGCCTGTGTGTCAGGGAATGAGACTGTAGAAAGTCTGTTCTAAGAATGGGGGGTAGGTGCTATAGCATGGGGAAAACTTCAGAGAAAGAATGGGCCAAAATGAGATTGGAATGTTAGACTGATGCTAGATTATACACACATATATACAATTTGTGTTTTTTGGTAGAGAATTGGTCTGAGTTTGGCAAGTAAGCAGAGTTTGAAGAAAAATGAGGAAAAAGGACCAAATACCAGTTCTGAGGTTCTATCTTTTATTTACTAATATCTATGTTTGAACTTCATCTTACTACTTCTCAGAAAGGGGTATGGTGAATTCATTACTGCTAAGGTTCTAGAATAACAATCATATGAAGTCTTTTCTTTCCAAATATCAGGAAACCCTGGGGATGAGACAGTGATTTGAGTAACAAATTTATATTGCTCCCACTCACATTAAGTCTGATTAGGAATCACTTCTTTTTCCAGCCCGGAAAAGTTAAAGCTACATCAAACCATGAGGCTTGTCTTAATTCTGTGTAGTAAACTGAATATCTCATTAATGCCTTCTCTGAGTCTCCCATTCATTTATGTATTCACTCATCGAATATTTGTTGAAAGCAGCTCACATATCTTGAAGAGCTGTTTCAAGCATCTCCTACAAGTGCTAAGGCACAGTACACAAAACAATTATATCCCTGCCTTCATGGAGATTATATTTTAGTATACACATTTCTACGAAAGCATTAGTTTTTCATGATATAGTAACCATGTGTATTTGTTGTAGGGTAGAGTTTGTCTTTTCTACAGTAACCTATGTAGCCTGATAAAAATGAATGAAAACTGTTTGCATCACCTTGATGTTTTACTATCAAGTAAATTAATTGGAAAAATATAGACACATAGTAGATATTTTTAATCATGGATCACACTGACCACCAAAGACATATTCTAATATTATTTACTTGCAATTATAACTTGACTATTCTCTTTTTTTATTCATATTGGTTAGTCTTGTAGAACTACCATACAATAAACTTCTCAAAAGCAATAAACCATCAGGGAAGAAATACAGACACAGGAACAGAGATTTTCTGGAGCAATTTATGAAAGTATTAAATATTAAAAGGATAATCCCTATTGCTTTGTAGTTTAAATAGCAATAAGTGGATGTTAGGATTGATTAAATGCTTGCATTTTACTTCAATGTTTAATTTGTTTTGAAGTGCTTATGGAGAGAAAAGGGCAAAAATAGAAATGTCTCTTTCAAGGAGAATTCCTTTTTCCACTAGATGCACTTGGAATGACATATTTATCCTTGCAAATATTTTGAATTTGGTCAGTTTGGTTAGCAAATCAAAACCAGGAAGTGCTTTGTAGTTCTAGAAACTGCATATTTCGGCGCTAGCTCTTCTGTTTTTAATTTTGCTTTAATCATCTTCTAAGCATGTGGCCTCATATAATTTGCTTACATTTTCTGATCTTCTAGTTTATCACCTGTAAAATTATTGTAAAATCAAAATTCCTGTGCATATGTAAATGAATTAACTCATTAAATCTTTTTGGCATACAATTCGACATATAGTAAGGCAGCAGTGTATGTCAGTGGGCTTAATTATTGAAATAAATACATACTCTTAAGTAGATTTTGTTCTTAGTCCTTTAAGAATTTAACACAGTATATCTTCCTAAATTCCATGCAGGCATTACTTTCATTCTCCCATTTACATTTACATATGAGGCCTAGAGACATAAGTAAGTGCTACAGAAGAGACTGAGCCCAGACAATTTGTTTCCAAAGTCCATGCCCACAACCATTACAAGGCAGCAATAACAGAACAATTTCTGGATGAATGCATGCATGCATGAGTGAGTGAATGCAGGAATAAATGTATGCACAAGGAAGTAAATATTTGGAGTATTTTCTTAGTTTAAAAAAAAAAAAGGAGAAATTTCTTGATGAACTCTAATTTCACTTTGGTTTTGGATTTACTCCTCTGTCTTTCCTTAAATGCATTTAAATAGCACTATTGAACTATTATTGAAAATAAAGCTTGCTTTTGCCAACGTGAATAATAAAATGAATGTTCTCATTTACATGATCATAAATATTGGAAACTTTAAAAATATTGCAATCTTTAAAATAATAATTATACTCCCTGGGAATTTCCAGGGGCATTAAGAGGTAAGTCAAAAAAATTTTAAAATCCTGATAAATTCCCACAAAGAACAGGAATGATGAAACACATGATTTTAATTTATGTTTGAATTTAATTATAAAATTAACTGAATGTGTATAGGGATATTGATGTGAAAAAGCATAAAACTAATTATTTTAATAACTACCTAATTAATATCTCATAATGATATTGAGAATACTTTTCCTGTAACTTTTCTATTGTATTTATCATGTTGAATGTTATCAACTTATTTAAAAATCAATCCCTACTGCTTTCAGTAATTATCTCCATATTCTTTCTATCAGTACTTACTAATTGTCCTTTGATAACATATTTCATTGTATAAGAGGAATGAAATAATAAATCATATAGTAACTAAATTTGTAGTGGTGTAAATTGATCAGTACAGTTTAATAGCAATAAATAGAATGAGGACCAATTTTCAAAAAGATTTTCAAGTCAATATTTTGAGAGTTTTTCTTATAATATTATTAAAAACTTTAAATGAATATTTTAGGGGATAATCTATGTTGAGAAAAATTATGGAAGTACTTGTTTTAGAACTTCTCAGAAAATGTAACATACTATCAAATCTAATTGCTCCCTATAGACCAATACATTTGTTAAAAAATTTTCTGATACTTTCCCCTAGTGCATCTCTAGGGATTTGGTTTCTATTGAAAAACATTGGAAATTCCATCTATCACACTAAATAACCATGATTTTTTTCATATACAGAGAAACAACTAAGGAGTAGTTTTATCTATTCCTAAAATATGAGGACTATGCAAATTTTAATCAGGTTTTCATTCTAAAACATTTCAAAATGCTTCAGAATTTTGATTAATTTTCTTTTCTTCCTTATGTTTCAGAGCTTGAGATCAAACCCAGGGCCTCTAACATGTTAGGCATGCTCTCTACTACTGAGCTACAACTCCAGCCTTGATTAGTTTTCTTTTGAATTGCATACACAAAATATATCTAAAGAAATCATCTGCTTTATTTGACCATCTTGAGTCTTAGGTGTATTTGTCCGTTTATACTGCTAAAGCCAAATACCATTTATTGAGCAATTTTTAAGTAAAGAAATTTATTTTCTCACAGTTCTAGAGACTGGGAAGTCCAAGATCAAGTTGCTAGCTGGATTTTTATTTGGTGAAGGCTACTTTCTGTTCCCAAATGGCAGCTTCTTGCTATTTCAGAGGGGAGAGACTCTGCCCTTATCCAGGTAAAGGTGGAAAGGTTTGTCATAACAGAGTGTGTGTGTGTGTGTGTGTGTGTGTGTGTGTGTGTGATAGTGGACACTGAACTCAGAGCCTTTGCACTGACCTACATACCCAAAGCTTTGTAATTTTTAAGTTTTTTTATCACTAAGTGGTTAATTTGCCCAGGCTCCAAATTGCAATCCTCCTACCTCAGTTTTCCAGAGTCCTGGGATTACAAGCATGAACCAACAAAGCCCAGCTGTGACATCTATTTTGTAAGAGCCTTGGTTCTATTCCTAATGGAGAAGTTCTCATGGCTTAATCACCTCTTAAAGACCCCACTTCTTAGTACTTTCACACTGACAACACCTGAATTTTGGTGGAGACACATTCAAACCATAGCTTAGCCATCCTAGGATATGTCCCACCCTAACAGGGCAATTTTGTTTGTTTGTTTGTTTGTTTATTTATTTATTTATTTATTTATTTATTTATTGGTACTGGGGATTAAACTCAGGACCTTGTGCTTGCAAGGCAGGCAGTAGAACAACTGAGCTAAATCTCTGGCCCCTGGAGAACTGTTTCTTGCACTAAGTAAACATGTGCACAGAAAATTTTTACTAGCAATGTTACCTACTTTAATATTAAAACTATAAAATATGCTCTTCTGTTTTATGAATGATGTTACATCTTGCACAGCTATCATATTGCATTTTATTCTTAAACAAATAGAATAAGAATGGTTATTCCTTCTGTGGACGGAGAAGCAGAGATAATATGAAACTGGTAAGTTGACCCCTCTTTCTGTGGGTTCTGCATCCACATATTCAACTAACCATAGATCAATAATGTTTTTTTAAAAAATTGCACCATGGGCCGGGGATTTAGCTCAGTGGTTCTGGCACCTGGCTTGCAACCCCAAGGTCCCAAGTTCAATTCCCAGTACCAAAAAAAAAAAAAAAATTGCACCTGCACAGCCATTTTTGTTATTATTTCCTAAATATAAATAAATATATATATAGCTATTTACATAAAATTTACATTGTGTTGGGTATTATAAACAATCTAGAAATGATTTAAAATATATAGGAATATATGCATAACATATGCCATTATCATAGTACTTTATATACAGGATTTGAGCATTCAGGAGTTCAGTGTCTATGGAAGGTTCTGGAACCATACTCCTATCAATATTAAAAAATGACTATCAGTTCATCTTTTTAAAGTGAGTAAATTTTTAATGGGGCCAGCCTCTAGTATCAATTCTTTCTGTAGTGCCTATGAAGGATGGACTGTGAGGATAAGCATAGAGTTGCCGTAATAGAGAGATAAGGCTTGGGAATTGTTGTAGCTTGCATCTAGATGTCCCCCCACAAAGTCTCATTGCAGTCATAAGTGGGGCTTTATCAGAGGTGGCTGAATCTAGAGTGTGTGATTTAAGGTGCAATACTAGGATTAAGGGTACTAGGATTAAGGATGTGTGATTACTAAATATGCCCTCTGATTAGTTTGGCACCACCCTAATCCCAATAGCCTGGATACACATAAGGGACAGAAAGTGGCTTGTCTTGTCCCTTGCTTGCTGGCTTTGCTGCCTTCTGCCTGCCATGAACTATTTCTCCTCTGCCATGCCCCTTCACCATGCCACCCTGCCTTGGAGACAGCTGACTATGGACTGAAAACTCCACAAACTGTGAGCTAAATAAACCTTTCCCCCTTTAACTTTGGGTGTTGGGTATTTTGTCTCAGCAATGAGGGAAGAGTAAATAAGACAGGGATGTTCCTTTCAGCTTACTGCTCAGTTACCTTCTGTAGCAAACAAATGAGAAGGGCACAAGGAACCAGAGCACTTTGGTTCCTGCATTGTTGCACAAGTCCTTTCAGAACTCCCTCTTCAATTAGTCTGTATTTGAACAGTAGACTGATCCTAGGCAGTCTTAATGGCTAGAAGCTAAGCTTGGAACCCTGCATTTCACCATGGATATGGTACTTATATGCCAATTCAGTAATATACAAATGGAAAATGTGATTAAGTTTCTTTAACACTGGCTCAGACCAGACCTGACAGCCTCTCTACTCTCTGGATCATCAGGGCATATAATCCAGAGGAAGGAATTTTCCGAAATGCTAGTTGGGTACTTTATTTTACAGCTTTTTTATCTTATATTTTTAATTTTCTAGGTTTTAATCATATATATATTATATACCTATGTGGTCCTCAACCTTTTTTTTGAGTCAGGGTCTCATGATGTAGTTCAGTCTTGTACTCACTGTGTAGCCCAGGCTGACCTCAGAATTGCTCCGATCCTCCTGTCTCAGCCTCCCACAGTCATGCCCCACCATGCCCAACTTGTGATCCTTGAACATTGTCACAGAGTCTGTAATTTTCTTTTTTCTCCTCACGTTCTAATATTCAAATCTTGCAGCAAGCTTTTCACAACAAAAATACTTTTAACATTTCCAGGGATCCCTTAATTTCATTACCAGAGGTTATACAACTTTGTAGCCATTAGCTCAAATGGTTTCTAAAATTATTTTATCCTATGATAAAACTATTTTTCTTCTTAACATTAAAGAAAGTTATGGCTTAGCCAGTTTGAGTGACTTCCCTAGAGTCATGAATCAAGCTTCAATTTAAGGATTGGACTAACACATGTTGTCTTTCTTTCTTCTTCTTGCAGGAGACAGAAATACACCAGGAAGACGTGATGATGTACGTAATGAGGTTCTGCAATATGGAGAAGTGTGGGTGAAATCATTGACCCAACTGTCTAGTAATCAGCAGTGCCCACCACTTAAATCTGTAGAGAATTGCTGGGGCATTGAGCTACTCCAGCTCCTATTTTGAAAGACACTTGCTTTAAGGAGTAGTTGATAAATGAAGAAAATAAATACACTAAAAACAAATAAAAGAAAAAAAGATTTAGCATGATTTTTTTCTTTCTCTGGAAGTTTCCAAAAGAAACAAACACTTGCTAAAATATTTGACAACCATAAATCTAAAAGATCAAATCCCAAATCATAAATTCCAATGTTGAAATTCCCCCAAATTAAAATTTCTAAAGTCTAAAATATCAAAATACACAATTCCAAAAGATTAGAAGTCTAGTATGTTGAAATCAGGAAAAACAAAATCTCCAAAACTACAATTCCCATTGGAATAAAGGAATATTTGAGGGGTACAATGCAGAATTTGGGGAAATGGATCAATGCATTTTCAATTGGATACTTGCAGGATAAGCAAGATACACTGGATGGTTGCTTTGTGTCAGACCAAGTGAGTATGGAGAACCTAGTAAGGCATTATTTTAGTGTATCTGCAGGGTGTTTGCAGGAGAGGTTGCTGTATGAGTTCTTGGCCTAGATGTAGAAATCTGCCCTCATTGTGAGTGGGCACTATCCAACTGGTTGAGGGTCTAGACAGACTAAATATGAAAAAAAAGTCAGTGTATCTCTAAGATGGGATACAGTTTTCTTTGGTTTCCTCAGACATCAGAACTGCTCCCAGCCTTTGGACTTCAACACTTGCATAACTATTCCATAACAGTTATGCTTGTGCAACTGTTGTTGGTATTTCTGAGAGTTTACATTTCCATAATTACATATGTTTTTAGGGCTTCTGAAAAATTCTGTCATATGTTCCTATATTTCTCAAATAAACCCCATTTAAAAAATGTAAATAAATGCCTTTTGAATTTCTTTTAAAAATTATTTATGCCAGAAATATATTTCCAGAATTTAGCTCTTCCATAAATTTAGACTTTATGGATTTTGATCTTTAGGGATTTCAGCATAGATTATGCTATTTGGAATTGTCTTTCAGGATTATGACCATTTGAAAGTGATATGACAGATTTGATTCTGAATTCTGCAGTAGGAAAGAGAAACACCAGCATAAAACTCAGCTTCATACTGTTGAAACAAAAATGCTAGAGTGTGCTAAGGGAGAAATAATGGATTAAAGGAAATTGGTTCACATGATCAGGCCATCTTCTTTTCTTAGTTGCTTTTACCTGGAGAAAGAAACAGACTTTTCATATCTTTAGGACAGAAGGGAGTTTTCTGAAGGTGGGCAAGCCATCAACTTGTGAAGTTAGGCTGTCACCCTCCCTCAGGAATTGGGAGCCAAGAGAGCTGACTCCTTTAGTTGTTTGGATTGGGAAGAAATGGCTCCTAGGTCTTGAGGAGATCATCTTAGGTCATGATTTCTACATGGTAATAATTTTTTAAAAATTTAAACACTCACTGTATTTTGTGATAACATAATACAGAGTAAGTCCTTTGGGCAGCAGTGAGCTTCCTTAGAAAGGCATAGGAATGGTCCTGGGGCCAGTGTGAAGATACGCTCTAGAGCAAGTGAAGGTTGCATTAGAGTTTGGTTAAGTTCTTAGTGCCTGGAGTGGGAATGAGTTTTTCATGCCAGGAAAATTTTTTAGTTCTCAGAATCCAACCCTATTCTAACTTTGGTTTTCAAATTTAGCCCATGCATAAGCTTTGAAACCATGGAAACTATATATAAATTTTTTATATTTGATGGTAAAAGTTTTCATTTTTATGTATCATTCTTTATTGCATCTAAATCACCTGTTAATTTGTTGAGTCATGTCCCAAACTAGAGGACAACTTGGATTAAGCAGTCCCTAGGCTGACATTTTAAGGTGTCACTGGAGATGAGAAGAAATGGGTGAAACCTTTGGATATAAAAATATTTAGGGAAGACTTTCAAGTTACAGGATTCACAAATTAACTTTTTTTTTTTACAAAACATATAATGTGTATACTGCATTGGCTACAATGACCCTTACCAATGTGACACTACTGATTCTTCCCTGATAGATAATGAACTAGGAAGAGAGAACCTACACTTAATTCTGCTCTATCTTCTCTAACTTTATCCCTTTTCTGTGTTTCCAGGTGATTTTGAGCTCTGTATGTCCAAAGTATACCTTTATTTCTGTCCCACAGGCTTGTATTGCTGTCTATTCTTATAAGCCCCTTATGAATTGGTTCCTAAGTTTTCAAATTCTTACTGAACCATCTGTGATTCTCTCAATAGGCTTCATTCTGATGTTTTGTCTTTCATAAGCCCATTATTCTGCCACAAATCTGCTCCTTTTTGTCCATCCCCCAATTTCTTGTTAGTTTTTTCAATACCTGACTCAGAGATCATGTTTCCTAAGGTTTCTCAACCTTACAATCTTTATGCCACATTTGGGTTTATTAACGTCATTGTTCCTACAGTGTTCTAATTGATTATACCTACTTCTTACAACTATAATTGTGAGCTGTATGAAGTTAGAGATCAATATAAATCACATAATTATACACAATGGGAGTTGTGACTGCCCTGGAACGAATTTAGAAATTCAAGTTAGGAAAAGAAAGGAACATACCGATAGCTACTTAACATCATTGAATTTGAATTTCACCTGCAGTAAATGTTTGTAGAATGGTATAGGATTGGCATGTATTTTCAGAAAGAATTGTGCCTGGGTGTAGAGCACTGGAATATGTTAGATTTACCCCTTCCCTTCCCTTTCTGTCCCTTTCCCCTTTCCCCTTTTCTCTCTCTCCCTGTCTCTCTCTCTTTCTCCTTCTCTATTTCTCTGTCTTTTTGGTAGTAAGAACTCTTAATATTTGCTCTCAGCAAATTTTAATCATATAATACAGTATTATTAACTATAGTGGCCATGCTGTATATTAATTGTCCAGAACTCCATCTTACACTGACAATTTGTATCCTTTGGCCAACATCTCATTAGGTACACAGCCCCTAGTAATAACTATTTACCTTTCTGTTTGTATAAACTTGACCATTTTTAGTTTATACATATATGTGATAAAATTTTACCTAGTATATAATTTTCCATGGTGTATAAAATGGCAGGATTTCATTCTGGAGGGGGAAAGAGAAAGGGAAAGAGATGAAAAAAGATGAAAATTGTGTTATATACATGTACTGACTCTTTATGATGAATATAATCATTATGTATCACAAATATGTACTCATAAAAATAGAAATTTTAAAAAAGACTGTGTAATATCCCATTGTATGTAGACAGCACACTTTGCTTATTCATTCATCATTTGATAGACATTGGGTTGTTTCTGCGTCATGGTTACTGTGAATAATTCTGCAATGAATATGGAAGTGTAGATATCTTTTCAATGGAAAGGTATCACTTTCACTGAATACATGTCCAGAAGAGGAATTGCTGAATCATGTGATAGCTCTACTTTAAATTTTTTAAGTATTTTTTTTTCCATTAAGATTGTACCAACTTACATTTCTATCAGAATTACAAAGGTTTCTTTTCTCTACAGCCTGTTCAACATTTACTATCCTTTAAGTCTTCATGGCTTTCCTAATCTATATAGAATGATATTTCATTTTGAATTTGCTTTACATTTACTTGATGATTAGTGATTTTGAACACTTTTTTCATATACCTGCTGGCCTTTTTATGCCCATTTAAGAGTCAGGCTACATTTTTGTTGTTGTTGTTGTTGTTGTTAGGTTTTGTTGCTGTTGTTGACTTTTAATTACATTAATTTTTAAAATACATTTTGGACAATAACTTTCTATCTGGTATAATTTGGTAATATTTTCTTCCATTTCATGGAGCTTTCTTTTTTTCTCTTTTGTTGACAGTTCCCTTAGGTGAGATGTGATACATGATCTTTATTTTGTACAGAGAAATATTTTAATTTTATGAAGTCTTTGTTTATTTTTATTAACAATGCTTTTATTGTTGCATACTATAAAGCTATCATTGCTGAAAGTAATGTCAAAGAAATTTTTGCTATTTTCTTTCAGGAGTTTTATGCCTGGAAATCTTATATTTCAGGCTGTAATCCATTTTAATTGATTTTTGTATGTGTTATAAGGTATGGATTTCTTTATTTTGCATGTAGATATTCAATTTTCCAAGTCCCAGTTATTGAAGTTATTTGTATTTTGAACGACTTTATGAAAGGTTAGTAGACTGTATATTTGTAGTTTATTTCTGGGATATTTTGCTCCATTGATTTACATGCCAGTTTTTATTCCTGTGTACTACTCTTTTGATTACTACAGCTTTTTAAAGTAATTTAAAATCAGGAAGTAGTGCATAGTGCCTCCTGCTTTGGTCCTCTTTCCAAGAATGTTTTAGCCATTTGGAGTGTTTTATATTTCCATATGAATTTGAGGATTTTTTTTATATCTCTGTGGAAAATGCTCTTGGAATTTTGAGACATTTCATTGAATAGATAGCTTTGGGTACTATGAAAATTTAAAAATATTAATTCTTCCAACCCATGAACATTATCTTTCAATCTGTCTTTATCTACAAGCGGATAATTTTACTTCTGCCTTTCTAATTTACATCCTTTATTGCCTTTTCTTACCTAATTCTGGCTAAGATCACTAGTAGTATGTGGAATAGAAATGGCAAGCATAGGCATCTTTATTTTTTTCCTGATCTCACAGGAAAGCTTTCAGTTTTTTACCATAGAGTATAATATTTGTGGTGAGATGTGATACATGACCTTTATTATGTTGAGCTATATTCTTTCTATTTCCAATTTTCAGAGAGTTGATATCATGAAAGGGTGCTGAATTTTGTGAAATGCTTTTTCTGCATTAATGGAATGATCATTTGAATTTGATTCTTCATTCTGTTAATGTAGGTATCATGTTTTTTGACCTGCATATGTTGAGCTATCCCTGTTGCCCAATAATCTATCCTACTTAGCCATGGTTGATAATCTTAATGTGCTGCTGAATTCAGTTTGCTGATACTTTCTTCGGGATTTTAAAACCATGTGCATAAAAGATATAGGTCTGTAATTTTCTTTATTTGTCCTTACTTAGCTTTGGCATCAGAGTAATGCTAGTCTTTTAAAATATCTTCCAAAGTTTTCCTTTCTTTTCAGTACTTTTGGAAGAGCTTAAAATGTATTGGTATTAACTTTCATTTCTTTAACTTTCATTTTTTAAAAGAGGAATTTATCAATGAAGTCTTCAGATCCTAGGCTTTTCTTAATGGGGAGAATTTTTGCTTGCTGATTAAATCTCCTCAGTTATTATTTATTGATTTAGTCTTTATTTCTTCATCATTTGCTCTTGATAACATGAATATTTCTAGAACTTTATTAGTCTATTCTAGTTTTTCAATTTGTTTGCATATATTTGTTTGTAATTCTCTCTCAGGTATTCAGGAATATAGTCAAGACTTTCATGCTCAAGGCCTACATACACTCAAGGCTTTATTCCAGTCCTTTTCATTTTTTATTTTGAGAAAAGTTTTTTCTAAGTCACTAAATTGCCTATGCTGGGGTCAAACTTTTAATCTTCCTGCCTCACCCTCCCAGAGTTCTGAGATTACAGGAATGTACCACCACACCTGGGTAGTCTCTTATTGACCTATTGTTTCTGTACTATCAGTTTTAATGTCTCTTCTTTCGTATCTGATTTTATTTGAATCTTTTCCATTTCTACTTAGATTAGCTAAAGTTTGCTAATTTTTTCTTTAAAAATTCAATTTCATTGATATTTTGTATTTTCTATCCTCTTTTATTTATTTCTGCATTTTAATTTTATTTCTTGCTTTCTGTTAACTTTATACTTTGTTCTTTTTGTAATTCTTTTTGGTTTAAAGTTGTTAATATGAAATCCTTCTTTCCCTTATTATAGGCATTTATCACTATAAATTTTCCCTTCTGAAAGGCTTTTGGTACATTCTAGTTTTGATATATTGTTTCCATTTTTATTTGCCTCAAGGTATTTTTTGAATTCTCTCTCTCTCTCTCTCTCTCTCTGTCTCTCTCTCTCTCTCTCTGGCTTATAGCTACAAGTTCCACCAGTACCTTATGAACCCACAGGTGGGGCTTTCCAGAGGTAGCTGGATCATGGGTGTGTGATACTACATTATGGTTGTGTGATAACTGAATTAGTCCACTGATTGGTTTGGCACAGTGGTGGGAGATAGAAACAGAAGAGGAAAGCCCCATTAGCAGTAGCCTTATAGTTTGGCTTTTGCTCAGAGAAACAAAATGTTGCATTTGGGAGACCAGTACTGGTGCTCTACTGTCCAAGCAGCCTACTGGGATTGTAAACTCAGCCCCAATAAAAAAAAATTAGAAGGACAAAGTTTAATGAAAGGAAGACATTTTCTTCACAAAGAGGGAAAGGATAGGGGAAAGAGCAAGATAGATAAGGTGAGGAAAAATCAGGCTTGGGAGCTCCAGAAAGATGGAGGACCCATGGGCCTGTGTTCCTGGGTCCTTTTGTAGGGGAGGAGTGACCCTTTCCCCCAACCCAACTTGTCATAACTGGACTGGCTTTCAGGCATCTCTGCATATCGGGCATCATTTCTTCCAGTGATCTACATGAAGCTTCTTTCTGTCTGTTTGCTTACTTGCCCTTGCCCTATCTTTTAAAGGCTTATTTTTGTGGTAGGTAGCAGGTTTCAAGGGGATATATTATTTGTGGCTAGCTTTGAGCTAGTGAGGGGGTGGAGGATATGTATTGAACTTTATAATGACCCTAGCAAGAATAAATGCATAGGGCCAGGGATTTAGCTCAGTGGTTCAGCTGCCTGCCTGGCAAGTGCAAGGTCCTGAGTTCAATCCCTGGTACCAAAAAAAAAAAAAAAGAATAAATGCATAATATAGTGACTCTAGCGTGTGCATATATATATATATGTGTGTGTGTGTATGTATGTGTGTGTATGCATGTGCATAGGTGTAAGTACATACTACCTTAAAGTTAGTCAGTCCCTCCTTTGTTTCTCCTATTTTTTTCTTTTTTCTTTTTTTTTTTTTTTGGTACTGGGGATCGAACTCGGGACCTTGCACTTGACAGGCAGGCACTGGAACCACTGAGCTAAATCCCCGGCCCTGTTTCTCCTGTATTTTATTGGATGTGGAGGTGTCTCAGTGTTTGTGCACTTGGCTTTCTCTCTGTATTTGCTTCTTAGTGCAAGTCCCAAGGCCATTTGGGGCCTCTCTTTATCTGGTTTTTCTCTCTTTTTGTGACCCTGTCCTTCACATGTTTCCCAAGGGAATCTCTCTAGTAAACATTGTTTAGACAGAGAAGGTGAGCCAATCTCAGTGCCCAGAAGGAGGGTCCCCTGCCGCCATTTCACCACTCCTGCAGCAGGGGATGTGAGCTACGTGGGTGCCAGAAGCACCCCCCCACCCCCAGTGGAAATGAGAAGACATGTAAACAAGCCTCAAAAACAGACTTCCAGATAATTTACAGCAACCCCAAAGGGAAACAAGATGGAACAATCTGATACTCAACCCCCTGGACTCCCTGAACTGGCAACAAAAGAGGATCTGGAAAAAATGAAATCAGAAACAATTTCTCAGATAACAGCAAAGATTGTTCCCATAGTGCAAGATATGATTAATAAATCTAGAGAGGACACAGATAAAAAAATAGAGGATCTGAGGAACATGATGGAATCCCAACGTAGGAAACAAATGGA
>NW_004624746.1:23593867-23639303 GCF_000247695.1 Heterocephalus glaber | reverse complement strand
CTAAACGTCTTCCAACAAATTTTTTTCTTTTTCTTTCTCTTTTTACTTTTCTAGGTCCTTTGTACTTCTACATAACTTTTAAATTTCAATATCTAATTCTTCATTTATAGCAAGTATACATAGACCTGAATTTTATATATACCTTGTGTTTTCTAATCCTGCTAAATTCAAATACAAGTTCTCAGGGCTCCTAGAGATTTATTAGTGTTTTCTCTGTAGATGATCATTTCATCTACATGTAAAGGTTTTGCTTCTACCTTGCCAATCCTACGCTAATTGTGTCTTTTTATTGCTGGACTATTTTGGTTTGGGCCAATATTTCAAAGTTTAATGGACAGATGAAGAGTAGGCATATCTGTCCTTGTTCCCCACCTTAGGGACATTTTCTCCATTCATATAAGACGTTTTTGCTGGAAGTATGGAGTACATGTCTTTAATCTGTTGAGAAGCTTCTGTTCTACTTCTAGTCTCCTGATAGCTTTGACCATGAACAGCTGTAGAATTTAATGCAATACTTTTTCTCAAACTAGTGACAGGATCATATGGCTTTTTCTTTTCCTCTGTTAAAATGATGACTTTTGGGGGTGGATCTTTCAATGCTGAACCAACACTGCCATCCCTAGAATGAAACCACTTTCTACATACTGCCAGATCTGACTTCTAATAGTTTCTTTTGTTAAACAAATTTCTATCTATGTTCATATTTTTTTCTTCTATTATCTCCATCTAGTTTTAGAATTAGCACAATGTTGATTTCTTAAAATGAGGGGAGAAGTGTTCCTTCTTTTTTCTGCTTTAAGTGTTTGATATAATTTATCAGTTAAAATGTATATGAGCCTCTTCTTGTCATATAGGTAGATTTTCAAGCTAGGAATATACTTTCTTTAATAGATGATATTCAAATTTTATATTTCCTCCAGAGTTAGTTTCATTAATTTGTCTTCCAAGGTACTTTTTATAAGTTGCCAAATTTATTTCAAAAATAATTTTTATAATATGCTTTCTATATCCTTTCAAATTCTGTAAAATCTGTGGTAATGTCTCCTAGATCTTGAGATTGTAATTTTAAAAATATATAATTGATATTGTGTAATAGGAAGTAAAGGTCTAAAGAAGCATGGGAAGTTTGAAGGGTAAGGGAAAGGAAAGAAGGGAAAAAGAAAAAATATGAGAAAAGGAAAAAATAGAAACAAAGTCTTTGCAAATAGGGAAGGGTGGAGGGGGTGAACGGAGGGCAGGGGAAGGGGAAAAAAATAAGAACCAAGATACTCGTGTAATTGTACAAGAGCCCAATGATGTATGTAACTGTATTTTATACCTAAAATGTACCAATAAACTTAATGGGGAAAAAATTTTTTAAAAAGTAAACATTGTTTAACTCCTTCGAGTCAGGATTAGCTAGAAGACCTAAGAATGCTCCTATTTTATTTTCTCATTAACAGACCCCTGCCCCAAAGTAACCTAGATGGAATATAAAGGGAAAGAAGAAAGGCAAGCTCACTGCTTCATGCCTCCTGCCTGCCCTGGTATGGACTGATTTTCCTCTGTGATGCCCCTCTACCAGTTGCACTGCCTTGGAGCCAGATGACTATGCACTGAAGCCTCTACAAGCTGTGAACTAAAATAAAACTTTCCTCCTTTAATTTGTGGGTGTCTGGTAGTTTGTCTAAGCAATAAGAAAGTAACTATCTCTCTCTCTCTCTCTCTTTGTCTTTCTCTCTCTCTCTGTACTGGAGATTGAACACAGAGCCTTTGCAACAAATTAAATTTCCAGCTCTTTTTTATTTTTAAATTTTGAGACAGATTATCATTAAGTCACTAAGTTACCCAGACTGGAACTTCTGATCTTCCTTCCTTAGCCTCCTAGAGTGCTGAAATTATAGGCATGCATCACCATACCTGGCTTTGAATTTTCTTTTGATTTCTTGTTTTACCCGTTCTTGTGGTTTGTGTAGTTCACTCTTCACATATATATGAATTTTTAATTTCATCCAACTTTCATACCTTTGTGTTCAGAAAAGATATTTAGCATAATTTCAATCTTCTTGAATTGATTCAGTCTTGTTTTGTGGCCTAACCTATGACCTATCCTGGAAATTTTGGGGTATACTTAAGAATAATGTATGTTCTATTGCTGTTAGGTGGAAACTTCTGTTTATGTCTATAAAACTCATTTGATCTTAAGTACAGTCTCCATCTACTGATTTAATTTACTTTGTTTTTCTGAATCATCAATCGACTGTTAAGAGTGGTATACGAAGTTCATTGCTATTAATGTATTTCTATCTCTTTCTCTTTAATATCAATTAATACCTATTTTTTATATTTAGGTTATTTAATGCTGTGTCACCCATATGCAAAAGATATATTCTCTTGACTAATTAACCCATTTAACATTTTATAATGATCTCTGTAATCTCTTGTTACAGTTTTTCACTTATCGTCTACTTTGACTGACATAGGTATAACTATCCTTCTTCACTTCTGGTTTCCATTTGCATGGAATTCCATTTTCTTTCCCTTCTCTTTTATCCTGTTTCTCTAAAGCTAAAGTGAATCTCATATAGTCAGCATACAATTGTATCCTATTTTTATTCCATTAATCTACTCTGTATCTATTGATAGAGGATTTCGTTCATTTATATCTACAGTAATTATTTGCAGATAAATGTTTATTATTGGCATCATTTGCTGTCTTGTGATCTTCTTTTATGATTTGATGATTGTTGCAATAGTATGTTTCAATAACTTTTTCTTGGTTATATTTGCTATAGGATTGTCATTCCATACTTTTCTGACCTATGAGGTTTCTGCTGGGAATTCTGTTTATAGTCTAGTGAGAGTTTACCTATCTATAATGCTTTCTTTGCTCTTTTTGCTAACAATTCTCTTTGGTTTTGATGTCTGACAATTTGATTATAGGACATTTCACTGATGTTCTCTTTCAGTTTAACCTGTGTGGAGATTTTTTTTTTTTTTTTGGCCTTATGTCCCTGTATGTTCATAGCTTTCTAAAATGTACATGTTTTCAGCAATTGTTGCTTTATGCATATATTATTTCTTTTGATTATATTCCATAAAGCCCTGTATGTTTTCTTCATTCTTTTACATTGTCTCCTTTTTGGCTCTTTTGACTTGATAATTTCAAATGACCTAACTTTGCATTCACAGTTTCATTCTGCTTTTTCAAGCATTTTGTTGGAGTTCTCTATTGCACTTTAAAAATTACATTAATTTCATGATTTATGTCCAGAATTTTTATTTGGTTCTTTTAAAAGTAAGTATCACTTTGTTGACTGTCTTGTTCATATATTGCTTTCTGGATTTCTTTGTGTCATCTGTGTCCTCTGGTAGTTTGTTGAATTTCCCTAAAAGTAGTAGTTTGCTTTCTTTGTCAAATAATTTGTAGGCCTGCATTTGTTTGGGGCTGGTTATTGGAAAATTAATGTATTCTTTTGATGTTGTTATATTTCCTTGGTTTTTCATGTTGTTTGAAATCTTATGCTGTTCTTTTCTCATTGTAAGAAGCTGTCACTACCCCTATCTTTAATAACTAACTAGATCTGGGTGAGAAATATCTTCATTCATCAGCTCAGCATTGGATTCTGAGGGTTTCTCACACCTTTATTATAGTTATGTCTGTTCACTATTCTTAATTTTGGGGGGGTGGAGGAGGATTCTTCTTTTCCCCCTTAAATTCTTTTATTGGAACATTTTAGGTATACTATACATTTACATTTATCACTGGGTACTTGTACCTGTACATAATGTACCTTGGTTCTTATTTTTTCCCCATTACCTTTGCGTCCTTCACCCCCTCCACCCTTCCCTATTTACATAGACTTTATTTCCATTTTTTTTCTTTTCTCATAATTTTTCCTTTCCCCTTCCCCCCCCCCATTTCCCCTTTGGAAACTTACTTCCTATTCAACTTATCAATTATTCATGTTAATCATTTTAATCCTTATTTACACTTTACGTTTCTCAAACTAGAGAAAGTATTTGGTATTTTCATGTTTGTCCTATTTATTTCGCTTAAGAGTATGGCCTCAGTATGCATCCATGTAGCTATAAATGTCTCTAGTTTCTCATTCTTTATGGCTATAGTACTCCATTTTATTAAAAAACCACTTTTCTTTATCCAGTTTCCAGTTGATGGGAACTTGGGATGTTTCCAAGCTTTAGCTATTACAAACTGTGCCACTATAAACATGGGTGAACATATATTGCTGTGGTATGATTCTTTTAATTCTTTTGGGAAGATACCCAGCAGGGGAATAGCTGGGTCAAATGGGACTTCCAGTCCTAGTTCTTTGAGGTATCTCCATACTGATTTCCACAGTGGTTGCACCAGTCTACACTCCCACGAGCAGTGGAACAGTGTTCCTCTTTCCCCACAGCCCTGCCAGCATAAGTTATTGGTTGATTTCATGATAGCAGCCATTCTTTCTGGGGGAAGGTGTTGTTTTCATCTGCATCTCTCGAATGACTAGTGATGTTGAACATTTTTTCATATATTTATTTGCTGCTTTTACTTCATCTGAGAAATGTCTGTTCATTTCAGATGCCCATTTTTGAATTGAGTCTTTGAACTTGGGGGGGGGTCTGATTTTTTTTAGTTCTTTTTATATTCTAGATAGTAGTCCTTTGTCTGAGGTACAGCTGCTAAAATTATTTTCCCCATTGTAGATTGTCTCTTAGCTCTGCTGGTGGTTTCTCTTGCTGTGCAGAAGCTTTTTAATAAGATGAGATCCCAGTTGTTGATTCTTTCTGCTAGTTTCCATGCTACTGACATTTGGTTCATAAAGGGTTTTCCTATGCCAATGTCTTCAAGAATTCTAACAAACTTATCCTCCAGTAAGTTTAGTGTTTCTGACTTAATATTTAGATCGTTCATCCACTTCGATCTTAGTTTAGTGCATAGTGATAGGTATGGGTCTAGTTTTAATCTTTGGCAGGTTGGAATCCAGTTTTTCCAACACCATTTATTAAATAGGCTATGTTTCCTCCAATGAGGGTGGTTGGCTCCTTTGTCAAAGATGAGGTGGTCGATTATGTCTGGAGTTGTTTCTGCATCTTCTCATCTATTCCACTGATCCTTGGGTCTGTTTCTTTGCCAGTACCATGCTGTTTTTATCACAGTAGCTTTGTAGCATAGTTTCAAGTTTGGGATTGTGATACCCCCAGCCATGTCTCTGTTGCCTAGAATTGCTTTTGCTATTCTAAGTCTCTTCTGGTTCCAGATGAATTTTTGGATTGTTTTTTCTAGTTTTGTGAAGTATATTGCTGAAATTTCAATTGACATTGCATTAAATCTATATAGTAGTTTTGGAAGTATGGCCATTTTCACTATCTTGGTTCCTTCTACCCAGGACCAAGGGATGTCTTTCCATTTTCTTATATCTTTGGGGGAGGATTCTTAAGATAATATTTTATCTCAATCCTGTAAATTCAGACTGATTGTGAAAGCCTTTGATTTACTTTCTGTAGGAAAGAGAATCAAAGCTATCTGCACATATTCACACTTGCCCCACGTGTGCTGTATGGGGGATCTGGCTCTTCATGGAGGGGGAGCAGAGCTTTGAGTGCTCCCTTAGTGATAGTCAGGGTCCTCTCCAGGTGAAGTATATCCAGCACCTTGTGGACAAGCCTTCTCATGGAATAAATGAAGCGCTCAATAAATAGCAACTCTGTTGAATTCTGAGCCCTGGTTACTATGTGTCTCCAACTATCTTCCCTGAGCCCAGCCTCTCCTAGCCACTCAGTTCTGCAGATCCCCTCATTTGTGTGTGTGGAGTGAAGAAGAGTGGGCCTTTTGGAAGCATCTTGCACAGTTGAGGAACTGAGCATTCATGCAGTAGACCTTCACTTTCCTCAGTGGGAGGAATAGTGGCTGAAAGTGTTGCTGGGCACTGAGCTATGCCACCTTATGGGAGGAGTGGTGTGAAACTGTTCTTCCTACCAACTTCAATGAGTCTCTTCTCAGACATTTTTGCTGAGTGGTTTCTTGGATCTTCTCTGATAAACTCTTTAATTCCTACAAAGTACTCTCATCTGTGAGTGCACGGTGGGAATATGATAGCAAAATAATACTATTTTCCACATCATTGATGTCATTTCTAGTAAGTTAGGTTTAATAATCTAGGAAGACACAATTCAAGTTACTGCAATCACTTGTTAGCCATCTTTTAGAAATCAAAGGTACATTGTCTTGTTATGTGGATTATGAAGAAAGTTAATTTTAAAACTGCATATCATCTAAAGAATATTTGAGCAGTAATTATTTACAGGACAGTAAAGAAATACTTTGAAAATGAATCAATCATTTCTAGGAAATAACAGTACCTCAAGAACAAGTTGTACTACATTGGCTTTATTTTCATTTCTAAAATGCTGAAACAATATGAGAAATGGGACTTTTGTTTCACGTTATTTATATACTAGGAAATGCATTATACTTATACTGTTTCAGTCAATAATTGTAGTAAAGTATTGCATAAATTATTACCAGAAAATCAAATATGAAGGAGTTAAGTGTAGACAGGTTAGTAATTATCTGATGAAATTCAACTCATAAAGTAGAATAGTAGGAACTGAAGCAAAGATTTTAAATGTATATGAATGTAGAATTCTATTCCCTATAAGATATATTTCAGAACTATTATTCATATTCTTTCTGAAAGATCAATATGATTTAGCTTCTGTGATAGAAAAAGAACACCATGAAAACATCAGTTTAAAGACTTTTGAGAGGCCTGTGATTTCATGGTTGACTCACACATCAATGTTTACATGAACACACATACAATTCTAAAATTTATTTCAGTTAGCTTATAGGCATGTTTGATAGAATAAAGCATAGAAATCAAGGTGTTCCTCCTGAATTGGATCAGGATATTTTAGAGACTGTGTCATTTAGTTCAGCGTTTGTATAATATCTATTGTAAGATTAATAGTAGCTACTATTATTGCAGTATTGACAACATTGCCTAATTTAACCTCATAAGATCTTAATGATGTAGATTATTTCTCCATTATTCTCCTTACAATCCATACAATCAAATTGAAACCTTTACAGTTATCCTACTAGTGAGATGTGGAGTAAGGCTTCTAATCCCCAAAGTGTGAATTTACAATTCACGCTTTTCTCTTGTATGTTTTCAATGTTTAATCACTCATACCTTCTCAGAAACTTTTGTACTAATTTTTAGATGCATGCTAAGTTGCAACTCTAGCAGCTTTTCAATGTTTTGTTACTAAGAAGCCATATATATATATATATATATAGATAGATAGATAGATATAGATATAGATATATCCTGCTTAGCATCAGTGCTAAATTCTGTTCTATCAATTATTTTTCTACCATATGTCGTCATTTCAATATATATCTTTTCAATATATGTTAGTAATTAAAGGATATATTTTTTCTTCAATTTGTGTGGTATATTTTATAGAATACTATAAACTTTGCTTTTCCTTAAATATATCACTTTTATAATTAAATGAATTGCCAAAAAGTACATCTCAAATTTCTGAAGGATTTTCAAATCTCCCTGATATAATATTGAATAATTTTCTTCCTGAAATCCTTTCCTAGTGCTATAAAGATTTTTAACTTTTCATTGAATTAGAATTTTTTCTATTGGCACCCATTCTCCAGATAGCTTTATTAATAGTTCATTTGTGACTCAGTGTTGTATTTTAGAACCTTTACTTGGACAATTTGCACCTGTTTAAAAAAAAATCATTTTTTTTAGATTAAATTCTTTTATTGGTACATTGTAGTTATACAACACAGTTACGTTTCTTATTGGGAATTGTACCTTTACATAATGCATCTTGGTTCTTATTTTTTCCCCATTCCTAGCCCTCCCTTCATGCCCTCCACCCTTCCTTATTTACAAAGACTTTATTTCCATTTTTTCCATTTCTCAGCATTTTTCCTTTCCCTTTTTTCCTTTCCCCTGCCCCTCCCACCACCCCTACCCCTTTGGACCTTTTATTTTTATCTTACATTATTGACTATTCATTCTAATCATTGGTACATTTTAGGTTTACAGTATAATGACATTCATCATTGGAAATTTGCACCTTTACATAGTCTCTCTTGGTTCTTATTTTTCAACCTTGCCCAGCCCTCCCTTCAACCCCTCCATTCCTAATTATAAAGAAAAAATCATTTTTATTAATACTAAGACTTTTAATATTTCAGAAATTTACTTACATATTTTAAATTTATTTTAATTTAACTTCTAATGAGATATAACTTTCATTTTGCAATCCCCCCCTCCAGTAACCCATAGTGATTAATCTATTTTTTGTGACTGTAGATTTGTTGAGTCTTAATATTTTATATGATGGAATCATGCAATATGTGATCTTCCATCACAGAATTCTGCCACTTAATATGAAGTTTTTAAGATTTACCTATGCTGTCACATATAGCAATATATAATTTCTTTTTATGCTAGAATAATGTTACATAATATGAAAGTATCAAACTTTACTTATCCTTTCATTGATTCATGGATACTTAAATTGTTTCCATTTTTATTATGAATAATAATGATGTTCTATAAGCAGATATGTGTGGCTATGTGATTTTATTTCTCTTGGTTTTACTGGATCATATGGTAATTCTAGTTTGAACCATTGAAGGAATTCCCAAATAGTTTTTCAAAGTAGTTGTATTGTTTTACATTCCCATCAACCATGTACCAGTGTTCCAATTCATTAACATCTTTGTTAACATGTTACTATTTTTTATTTTCTATTTTCATTCTTGTAGGTGTGAAATAATATCTTGCTGTTGTGATTTGTATTTATATAGTGAATAGTAATACTGAACACTTATAAATATTCTTATTGACCACTTATATATCTTCTTTGGAGAAATGTCTGTTAGGATATTTTGTTCATCTAAAGAATTGTGTTTTATCTGTTCTTATATAGTTATAATAGGTATTTTTATATTCTAGATATAAATACAGTGTTAGATACTTGATATACACAAATTCTCTTTCTATTAATTGAATTTTTTAGCTATTGAAGTACAAAGTTTTTAACTTTATTGATTGATGCCCAATTTGTCTATCTTTTCCTATGTGTGTTTTTTGTGAATTATTTGACCATTCCTAATCCAAGCTCATGAAGATTTATACTTATGTTTTAATCTGAAACAATTTCAGCTCCAACATTTATATATGTTTTGAGTTAATTTTTGCATATGTTATGAGAAATAGTAACTTCATTCTTTTGCTTATAAGAATCAAGCTCTCCCAGAACATTTTATCAAAAAGGCAATTCTTTCTCACCGAGATATCATGGTTCCCTTACCTGCAAATCAACTGACTATAAATATAAGAGCTGATTTCTGAACTTTAAATTTTATTCCATTGATTTGTGTACCCCTTAGGGCAGTACTCATTGTCTTGATTATTGTAGCTTTATAGAAAGTTTTAAAAGTGAACAATGTGTTGTCTTCTGAATATTCTTATTATTTTTCAAGATTGATTTGCTATGCTGGGTCATTTAAATTTCCATATAAATTTTAGGATTATCTTGTCAATTCTTGAAAATCATAGGATTTTGATAGGTATTACATAAAATCTGTATATTATGTAGGAAAATATCATAATCTTTATGATATTAGTGTTCGGATCTTTGTTATGGACTGCCATTCTGCAAATGTAGTTTTTAATTTATTTCCACAATTTTATAATTTTTAGAAATATAATTTTTGTATTTTTGTGTGTTTTCTCCTGTAAATGCTATTTATATGCCATTATAAATGAAATTGTTTACTTAATTCAATTTTCAGTTGCCTCATTGTTACCATCAGAAATAGAATTAGATATTGTGTATTAATATACAACCTAAAATTATGCTGAGGTCATTTATTAGCTCTGCTCATGTTTTTCCTTGTTTTTTTTTTTGGTACTGGAGATTGAACTCAGGGCCTTGCGCTTGCCAGGCAGTTGTTTTTCTTTACTTTTTATTTTCTGTATTTTGTATCATGCCACATATAATTAGAAGTAATTTTGTGTCTTTATTCACATCTGAGAGACTTAATTTTTTGTTGTCTAATTGCCTTGCCTAAACATTCTAGTACAGTTTTAATAGAATGAAGAGAGTGAATAGCCACATCCTCTTGCACTTATAGAAGAAGGATTTGATCTTTCACCATTAGTCATAATGTTATTTGTGAGTTTTATTTGTACTTTTTGTGTGAGTGAAGAAATGTTCTATTATTCTTTAGCATGAATAACGCTGCTTTTGTCAAATATTATTTCTATATTGCTTGAAATGATAATATATTTTCTCTTTATTTTCTGTTCCATTAATTGATTTTGAATGTTAATTTTATTTTTTATTTCTGAGATAAATCACAATTTAGTTATATGATTTTAATATGGTGCCAAATTTGTTTTATATCCTGCATTTATGTGCTGCTGAATTTGTCTTCTTATTATTCTGTTGAAAATTTTTACATCATTATAAGATATATTGGTCCACAAGTTTTTTCTCTTATGAGCTTTTAGTTTGATTTTGGTGTCAGGATATAACTGGCTCTATGGAATCAAGCAGGAAGCATTGTTTTCTTTACAAGTTTTTGTAAGAATTAGTGAAGGACTGCACTAATTTATCTTTATGTATGATAGAATTCACTAGTGAGGGATGATCTATTTTATAATGGTAATTTCTAGCATATACCACCTTGGTCAAGTGAACAACCATAGCATCATCAGTGGTACATAACAGTATACAATACTATATATGATAATGGCAGCATAGTGTCTTTGTTGTTTTTCTGACAAATGTACAAATGTTATCATATAAAAATGTTTTAAAAGCAAAATTTGAGGAAAATGCATAGTGGAACTGATCAGTATTCTTCCCAATTGTCAAGATAATAGAAGCAAGAGAATAAGGAAGCCAATTTGAACAACAAACACAAAGCAAAAAACCCGTGCTGTCTAAAACAGCATCAAGCGTGAAATCAGAAATTGTCACAGAAAAACTGAACACTATTTGAAAAAAATAATGAAATTCAAGTAAATTACTTTAGTCAATACTATTGTGCCGAGATTTTTTTTTAGTTTTGACAAATGTTTTATGATTATGTGGAGTATTAACATTAGAAGAAATTGAGTGCATAGATATATAATATTTCTCTTTACTATTTTTGTAACATTTCCCTAAGCTCAACATTTTCTAAATACAAAAAGATTTTGTTCCTACAGTATCATGACTCAGGCTGGTATATTTCACTACTTCCCTCTTCAAGAATTTACTTATCCATTCTTTATTAGAGTAATACAAGCTGGATGTTGTGGTGCACATGTGTAATCTCAAGACTTAGAAGGTTGAGTCAGGAGAAAGATCTCCACAAGTTCGAGGCCAGCCTAGACTACATACATAGTGAGTTCGAGGTCAGTCTGCACTGCATAGTGAGACTCTGTCTCAAAAAAAGAGAGAGTAATACAAATAATTCAACATTATCAATGCATATTAAATGTTACAGAAGTAGAGAGAAAAGTAGGAAGGTAATTTGGATACCAATGTGCATATGAAAACTGTGATTACAGAAGTCTCTTTGGGGAAGAAGACTTTGAGAAGGACCATGAAGAACTGGTAAGTTTTCCCAGTGAAGTAAGGAGTGGAGAAGCCAGAAGGCAAATGTTCCTATACAATCAAATCAATGGAAAAATTACATACAGAGTAGATTCAAAATGTCTGATTGTAGTAACATCCTGAGGGGCATTGAATACCTTGAAAAGAGATTTGGACTTGAAGTATTAATACAGGCAGTCATTTGAGGCAGACATCTGTGAAGTAGAAAATGTTTGTCTACAATTAGAGTAATGACTACATATCTATGAATGGTGGTTTTATTTACTGAAAGTCACAGATACTCTATGCTTTCCAAATATGTCAGTCAAAATGCAATTAGTGTCAGGAACTTTTTCTTCTGAGAGAGTTGTGTATACTAATTGATTTTATACTAATGTTGGAAGGTTTATAAAAGCTTAGGCACTTCTTTTCTCTAATTCTTTTTAATCTTGTCTCAAAATAAGGACACATTAGAATGGTCTGAACATTTTTATATAGTTTGGATTTTTGTAAATTTAGTTTTGTTTTTGATATCATGTATGTGTGTATTTAATATCATTTTACTAACTTTAACTGTGTTCTCTTTGTTGCTTTTTTTGTCTTGTTGAGTTTATGATCATCTTAAATATCATCCATGAGAAAATATTAAGCTTGGTTCAGCAGGATTAATCAATCTTTCCTGACAAATCTGTGTCCTCTTCTACCAACTGGAGAGGATGGTGAATGCCTTTTGAGAAAGTGGTACTCTCAACACTTTTTCCACTAGTCTGATTTCTTCATCTAATTTATTACAATTTATGATGATGATGATGATGATGGTGGTGGTGGTGGTAGTGATGAGGTCCTTTCCATCTTTATTTTATTTAGCCATCAGCTGCCTATAGAACACTTTCAACATTTCAGGATTTTTAATTTTAGCTCTACAAAATTTTGGGTAAGCGATTCAACTGTCATATTCAAGATTATTGGCTTTGGATTTTGGACATTTGATTATGTCTTTCTGTAGATCATTTTACATTTACCAGGTTTGGAATTCTGTGAGTTGAATATGTAGATTCATGTCTTTAATCCAATTTTGAATTGTTTGGTGATTATTTCTCCAAACATTTTTATGTCACCTTTTCTTTTTCCTTCTTCTTTTGGGGTCTCTATGTGTGGCTTTCCAATTTTTAGACTGGGTTGAGTTTTATTTACTCATTTTTTCTGTTGCCTATCCCCTAAAATGAATAGTTTCAACAACTTTATTTATATTGCTGATTGTTTCTTCTTCCTTAAATCTATTCTTGAATCCCTCCAATGAATCTTTTGAAAAATCAGCCATTGTGCTTTTAACCTCTGAAAATTCTATTTTATCAATATCATTTCTTTTTCATTATTAATAGTCTCATTTTATATATGCCTAGTTGTCTTTACACACTTATCTATAGTTTTAGGTCTTTGAGTATATTTGAGAAATTTGATTTGTTTTTTTCCTAGTAAGTCCACTTTCTGGGACTTTCTCAGGGATTGTTTCTGTCACTTTTTTAAAAAATGAGTCTTCCTCTTTTCATTATATATTTTGTGATTTTTTTTCACTGAAAATTCAACCAATATAAGACACTATTCTGAAAATCAATTTCTCCACCCTCCCTAGGTTTTTCTAGGTTGTTTTTCAGTACCAGGGATTGAACTTGGGGCACTCTCATTGGGTTAAATTTCCAGCTTTTTTGTATTTTTAATATTAAGACAGATATCACCAAATTGTTAAGCTATTCAAGGCTGGGCTCAACCTTGCAATCATCCTGCCTCAGCCTTCAAGAGTGCTAGCATTATAGACCTGTACCTCCATGCCCAGGTTTTTTTGCTATTCTTGGCTGGTGAAACCCATCAATATTTATTTGTTTAGTGACTTTCTCAAAATTTGTTTAGTAGCTTTTTATTTCATGTGTTGTCACTGAATTCTCACTTCCTTTAGCTCATGTTCAGTTAGTGTTTTGACATAGCTTCCCTTGACTGTCAGGAAGTATAAGAACAAAATAAGGACCGGGTATTTAGCTCAGTGGTTTCACCAACTGCTGCACAAGCGCAAGGTCCTGAGTTTGATCCCCGGTACCAAAAACAAAACAAACAAACAAACAAAAAGAACAAAATAAGAGAACACTGATGACAAAGGACACATGACTTCTTTCAGGATTTGTTTATTGGCAACTGTGGCAGGATTTCTTCATCATTTATCCAGGCCATTTTCAACTCTGATTCAGGCTTTACTTCCTTCTTAAAATTGAACTTAAACATCAACCTGTAGTGAAAATTTCATGTATTCTCATCTTTCTTGAGAATGCATCCTGTCTTTACCATGTACATAGCATTTTAAATTCTCCACTGTATATGGGCATTTTTGAGTTTCCTAATTTCCTAAAGAAACTTTTCTCTACATTTTCTTCCATGGCTTAAGGGTCTTACTGTGTCTCAGCCATAAATTTTCATTCCAGGAAGCTATGGGATTTTACCATGTTTTTGAGCAATAAGTAATATTTCTTTTTGTGCTCTGAGCAAGTTCCTAATAAGGCAAATCAGAGATAAGTATGTTTATGTTACAGCAATCCTTTAGATAAACCCAAGTCAGATTCAAACATATACACAATATTTTTTATATAAATCTGCTGTTTCTTTTAGAAACGTGGAAGGGGTTTCTTGCTCGACATTCAAGCTGTGGTGTTCAAGACTGCTGCTATGATAAGACAGGGTAGGGCAAGAGTAAGTAAAAATGCCACTAAGATTTTTAAGCCATTTTTCTGAATTCTGTTCTTGCTGCTTTAAACTTTTGACTAGACTTCAGAATTTGAGCAAAATTAGTTACAAGAGAGCTTGCTTTTTAAGTATTTTTAGGGATGAGTGTGTGTTTGAAGCTTTAGACACTGCCATTTTCCTTAGTATTTCTTCTCTGTGTCATTCCATATATTTCATGATTGTTTTAGGTCCAGTTGCACTTATATTATGTTTCATTATTTAATAGATGTAATTTTTTAGAGAAATTTTAGGTTCTCAGAAAGTTTAATGGAACAAACGAGTTCCCTTATACTCACTACCCCCTCCTGTCTTCTATCTCATCAGAGTGGCCCTTTTGTAACAATTAGTTGAAACTGCATCAAGATCACCCAATTCTTTAATTTACAGTAGGGTTCATTCATGATATTGTACATTCTGTGGTTTAAGCAAATGTATAATATATAATGACATATATTTACCATTAAGGTAGCATACAAAATAGTTTCACTGCCCCCAAAATTATGTGTTCCACCTATTTATTCTATTTATCCATATTTATTAACAAAATTTTACGTACAATATGTAGCTTACTCTGTGACCTTGTGTATACTAAATAAGGTGTCCATAAAAAATGCTGGTTTATCTGACTTCCGAGATAACACATAGTTCATATCTTAAATTTTATATCTTAAATTTTCTCCATTCTTTTGGTTCCATTTATGCATCTGCTTTTAAAAAGGTTTCTACTTAATAAAATTGTATGGATTAACCTGCATATCATTGTGACAGTAAAGCTGGAACGTCAGTGTGATTGCATAGAGAGCCAACTAGATGATCAGTAAGGCACACTTCTGGGTGTGTCTTTTGGATTAAGGCTGCGTGACTTTGGATGCTATGACTTTGAGTGGTCTTCGGCCGCTTCTTCTCTGGCATTGTTCTCCTGCTCTACTTCCAAGCTAGCATGAACATAGCAGCTCTTCCCCAGCATCCCCTTCCTTCACGATGTGTCTGCATTGGTCCCAGATAATCATGGATCTGACATTCCTAAACCATGGGCCCACATTAATTTCTCTTCTTTTAAATTACAAGTATCAGGCATTCCTCTCAGAGATGTGAAAGCTGAGTGATACAGTCAGGAAATGTAGTATTGCTAATAATAAAAAAGATGAATCCAACCTGGTTTTTGTTCCCAACAGTTATCCAGTCTCTCCTAGGATGAAAATTTCCTTACATTTGTAGGCTCAGTAGGCTACCACAATACAATGTCTAAGTCTTACAATAGGGTAAACACAAAACACTGTATGGGAAGGGTTTCTCTTAGCATTTATTTATATCATCAGAATAACAGTAACATAAATATAGCAAAGAATATACAAGAAACGACATAAGTATGTGAGGGTGTGCCCTTGTGGGTCTATGAATACAAATGTTGTAAGGAAAGATTACTATAACATCATTTTATTCTTAGTGTTCTTTTTTACTCTATTCCACACATGATTTCAAATACTAAATATTCTAGTACTAGAGGCTAATATTTCTTCTAATAAAATATTAAACAAATTAAAGACTTATTGATTATTTGTGGCTAATGACTTATTTTGTGAAATTTATATATATATTAAATAAATTCATTTTACTTGAAATCATCAGTAGTTTTGGCCTCTAGCTTTGAGAATAATAATTTTCAAAGGAAAAATTTTCGAATACTAATAACAAAAGTACAATTTGGTTCACACATGGACGTGTGTAATTCATCCTTATTTATAAATGATTCATTCATAATACATACATGATTTCTCATAGAAAGATATTCAGTAAAATCATACTCTGGTTGTGACTTTTAAAGTGAATTTGAACCTTAAATTAACTTCTGACTAACAAACATTTCTGCACATAGGAATACTTTTGTTCAAAACAAAGACTAGCACAGTCTATAATTTAAATGATCATATGATGGATTTAATACATCTTGAACAAGGATAAAATTATTTATATAGAGCATTGGAAGTGTTAAATTTCCTTATGAAATATTTTAAATTTAAACAAAGATGGTCATAAAGTTTCAGATGCATTTTTTGCAACAACATTCTATATTTTCCTTTTATGAAACTATTCATTTAGAGAGATTCTAATCTTTATAGGAATTAGATTGAGTTTTAGAAAACCCTGGAGAAAAGAAGAATTGGGTGTTGCAAGATTTCCCTTGAGTCAGACAACTGGTTTGAGCCCTGTATTTACCACCACAGAGCTCAGTCCTATGTCCTATTGTGCTCTGCTCAAAACATGTGACACTGCAAGTGACCTAAGTCCTATGATCTCTACTGAGGGCGGAGGGGACTAATAACTCCCTATTCAAGTGGAATAAATAAGAAACAGGATGATGCAAAGTACTTTCTCGGTGGTAAATTATACAAATGTGAAAGAAAATTGCAAGAAGTTTTAAAAAGTGAGTATTAAATTTACATTTTATTTCCACATTCAGAAAAGTATTTTAGTTTTGTATTCAAAAAGAACATTTCTAAAACAGAATACCTTCTCTCTCACTTCCATCTGTTCTAATGATTTACATGGTTCAAGCCCCTGTCTATATTTCTTATACTCAAGAAATGTCACTTTTTCTATTACTTACATGAGACACTGAGCTTGGAAATATGAGCACATATGCTCACATATAATCCTAAAGCTTAGATTTATAGGGAAATCTGATTTCTACTTTCTAGTCACCCTAATATGTATTCTTAATTACAGAGAAAATGAGTGCTTTTAAATATAACAAAACAAATCTAAAATCATACGTCCAGAATAAAGAATTTAGTCCAGATAATTTGATCCTTTATGTGCTCATAACTACTTTTTTTCTTGGAGCTTTTCAAATTATCTCATTAGCCCTCACAATTTGAATTTAATTGTGCACAATTCTGAACTCACAGAGATTTTATTCTCACTGTTTCACTGGTTAAGGGGCAGCTGGACAGTACTCTTAATAACATCAGGTGATATATTAATTATTATAGAGGATTTAAAAAAAATCTTTATTGGTTAGTAATTCGTAAGCCATAAAACTTGCCTGGTTATTTGTACAATTTAATGAGTTTTGACTAAATGTATATAGCCCTGAAAATCATCACCATAACTAAGTTTTAAAATATTTCCATAACCCGCCCCCCCAAAATGGTATTGTTATATTCCTTTCTCATTAATTCCTCATGATCCAATCTCCAATCTTAGACCAAGGTATCCACTAAGTTTTCTGGTGTTACAGTTTTGTCTTTTGTAAAAAAACTATGCTCACTTTCTTTCTTTTCTTGGGGGAAGGTGTTGTATCAGGAACCGAACTCAGGACCTTGCACATGCAAGGCAGGTGCAGCACCACTCTGCTAAACCCCTGGACCTGCTCAATTTCATTTGGTAAAATGATTTGGAGATTCATTTTTGGTGTTGCCTGTAGTAATAGTTTGTCTCTTTCTTTGCTAAGTGCACTATACTGGACAGATATATTTGTTTATCCTTCTACTACTTGATAGTTATTTTTCTACACATATTCCCCAGTTTTTGGCTATTTCTGGACACTATTACTAATAAAATTCACACACAAGTCTGCTTGTGAAGATTTATTTTAATTTCTCCTAAGAATGTCTAGAATTGTCATTGCTGGATCTTATGTGCATGTTTAAGATTTTATGTAATTATAAAACTATTTTTCCTTAGGGATAGTGCCATTTTGCATTCCCACTGTATTATTTTTTTCTGGTTTGTCATAACAAAGAACTAGAGACTGCTTGAATTAAACAACAGAATATTATTTTTTTTCACAGTTCTGGTGTCTGAAAGTTCAAAGTCAAGGTGTCAGCTGGTTAACTTCTTCAGAGGTCTGTCTTCTTGACTTTTAGATGGTTGTTGTCTCTCTGTGGCTTCATACAGTTGGTCCTCTGTGTGTTTTTGTATCTTTGTGTTTTTGTGATTAATATATCTGGCTCCTCCTTTGGGAAATCTATGCACAGTGATTACTGGAGAGAATATAACACTAAAAGTTACAGACCAAGTTTGACCAAGTCTAGAGGCTACTCAGAGTACATGTGTTTGTTTTTATATTCCTTGTTCCTACTATTGCCTTAGGTGACCAGCTGTAATTGAAGGAGACATGACAGGGATATAACACAGAAGATGTCATCACAGACTGAGAAACCCATAAATGGTATCCTATAGCATGGATAAGAAGAGCAAATGGAAGAAACAATATATGAAGGATGAGAGATAAGTTTAGGAATAAGGCTTGGCCTGAAGTAAATGCAGTAGTTAGAGAGTCACTGATGCTGCTGATAAGCAGACTTGAAACCTTGTGTTTTTCTCTCATTTGCAAGCTGTGTAGTGTTAGATGAGCACACCCAACTTCTACTCCATGAACCATACTGATAATATGGAGGTGAGTTTTAATTTAACCATGTAAGTGAACTTGCTTTGCCAATGTTGGACAGTGTAAGAGATGTAATAGTTGTTAATGGAATCAGAAATGCTTGCGTGCCCCAATCACTTGCTTTGGAGGAAATAAATCTTTCCTTGCAAGAATCCATTTATCCACGGCCAAGGCCATCACCACTCCCTCAAGTTTTATCACTTGAATATGTCTCAAAAGCACTTATTGTTCTCTCCATTCACTGATTCTTCTCTTGGTCCATCAATCATTATTACTCACATGAAAGTTTTGCCTATCTCCTGCCTGAGCACTGTTTTCACTCTTATATTTTTCAAACTATTTTTTGCCAAACAGTGATTTCTTCCTTTCTCCTTTTCTTATATTTTCTTCTGTTTTCTTCCTCCTTCCTCTCCCTTGTCCTTTCTTCTTTCCCTCCTTTCCCTTCCCTTTCATTTACCTCCCTCCCTCCTTCATCCCTTCCTCCTTTCCTTCCTCCTTTCCTTTTTTTCTTCCTTTCCTCCTTCCTTAAAATCCTTAAAACATCTATTTGATTAAGTCACTCCTTTATTTCTTGTGTCTCTAATAGAGATTCTGAAAAGTCTGAACTTGGATAATGTTTGTGTTCATTTCATGTTACTCTTTTCTACATGAGTTTCCTTTTAGTTCTTTTACAGTCTGGGCACCTAGTGATCCTTTGATTTCTCCTAACATGCCTGTAATATAAATGTCACATCTTCTGTTTATTCAGATAGCCATATTGTGGCTTAAACTTTATTGTCTGTGCTTGATTGTTTCAATTTGATTGGCTTGGAAGCTACTCAGGTTATTGGTGGAGCACATTTCTGGGTATGTATGGGTGAGTCATGGAGGTGTAACCTTGGACACTATATCTGCTACCTCAATGCTTCCTCTTAGTGGTATTTCTTTGCTCTGCTTCTTGTCCACTATGAACTAAGCATCTTTGCTCCACCACACCCTTCTGCAGTGATGGTTCTGCCTTGGAGCCAGCTGGGCATGGACTAAATTCACTCAAACTATGAGTCCAATTAAATCTCTCCTCCTTTAATTAAATTGTGGATATTGTGTCTCCCCAGTGGGCAAGTTGACTAATACACATGTCCTCCTTTTGTCATTTATCATTCATTCTTTTCATTGAATCCAATTCATTTCATTTTGAACATGTAACTTTAATTGTAATCCATCCTACCTATATTTGCTGTGTCACATTTCCTTGTTTGTGTTTCATTAGACTGGTAATCTGTGAGGAAGAGACATTGTTTCATTCATCAATACATACTCAGCATCCAGAATATCGCCTATTAAGTGTATCAGGGTTTATCACTATTACTAATTCTTACCATTGGATTTGAATTCAGCCAATAAATCTATAAAAATAATTTAAACATTTAGTGGTTTTTATATATAAAGTTTTTATATACAAAACTTTAGGTCAAATGTATTGAATCCAGTTTTTCTTTATTTTGAAACGTTCCGGCAACAGAGAAGATAAAAGTAAAAAAAAAATTAAATTCTTCACAATTTATAAAGGCATAGGAAACAAATATCTATTGACTGCCCTGCTCACAGTATTGCCTTGGCCTTGCTGTTCCTCTTTTGGTGTGTAACTGTAGGCACGGTAACCAGATATAATGAATGGAAGGGCAGCATTTTCACTGGCACTCCTCCGTGAGTGTCAGGCAGCCAGTTTTCCTCACCTAAGTATTTTTGTCTTCCTAGAATCAAAACTATACAAGGGGATGATTTTCTTCCATGAACTTAGTAAATGATTCTCCTAAAATTAAATCACATACAGGACATTTCCCAGAGAGAGGACTCCATCCCAGTTCTGATACATTGTTTACCGTGCATTCCTCTCCCTTAGTGCCTTTGTGTTCTAGGCCTTTGTAACTATTTATTCCTACAAATATCAACCTTCAGCTCCACAGAATCTTAGTGACAGTAAAGCGACTCATTCTTTTCTTTCTTATCTCATGTAAATCCTAGTACATAACATCATGGATTCATATCATCTCCATGCATAGTTTTTAGCTATAGCAGTAAATATATGGAATGTGAAGTCTTGAAGATTCACTCTTTTATTATTTGAGAATATTTATGAAAACAGACAGAAAAATAAACACAGCTTTAGTAAGGCAGTCTCCACAGAAACAATTGCTGCTTACGTTTGTTTTTATAGGATATATTTTGGTTTTATTTAAAGATACATATATTTATTGTGAAACCTTGGTTTATATTTATTTTCACAGATGGCATAAATCCCCCTATTCCATCCTGCTGCTAGTCACTGGGTGACTAAAATGTGCTCCTATTTAACAATTTAAATGAAAAATAATTAAAGTTGATTTCTCACTGCTCCTTCACAAATTAATAAATCTCTTTACATGAGCCAGATGTCTCTGACTGGGAAATGTTCAGGTTTATGTGAAGGTTTTAACTTATGATGAAGTTCAAATTAAGAAAAAAATCATTTCAATAAGTAAGTTTTTTCAATGGCAGCATGAGATTTCATTTCAAGATTTTTGTCTGATAAGGTAAGTTTGTGGATAATAGACTTTTGAATTCACTTGATTGAGAAACAACTCTCTTTATTCTCCCTTCCTCCTGCTCCTGAGGTCCTTCTGGAATGCACATAGAAACGTAATATCTAATCAAAATACTACTTGTCGTTAGTGGCATCTGTCCAAAAATCTTCACCACAAAATTCTGGTAAACTGAGCTGGGCCATCTTGTTTTCTGTATAATCCTAAAGCCCTGAAGAACAATTGTTTTTCCCAAGACACAATTTTAAATTTTAAATATTAGCAGCCTCTGGCTTGCACCAGAAGCAGAAGAGCAAATTGGTTAGAATACCAGAAAGACCCTATCTCTGACAGGTCATACCCTGTGGTCAGGTACCCTCCAGTCTCACTGATGGGAAGAGCAAAACTGAATAACAAATGTGGTCAGAGCAAGATTGGAAAGAGCCCCAGTCAGTTTTTCTTGGGAGGATATAGAGTAACTGGGAAGACAGAATAATTTATTGTCATACTTCTTTGAACATTCAAAATGTAAACTATACTGAAGACTTAAGCATCACTTTGTTTTGTTTTGCTTTTCTTTATGTAGAGAAACAGGGTGTTATTAAATACTAGTGTTCTAGATTTCAGTATTCTATAGTCCATTATAGGCAGTTTATACAATGCAGTGCCAAGTAAAAGTACAAATATATTTACCCCAAATAATTGTTTTCGGAACAAACCATAAACTGTTTATTAACCAGGGATATGAAACTTTTATCTCAGCACCTCAGCAAGACTTCACAAATATGTTCTCAGCCCTTAACTAAGGTGCCCAAATCTGCACACAGAGACCCTTCTCACTGGCCTGATGCGTCAGGCTTGGCAACGAATGCTGCAGGTAGTTATTCTGGGAAAATGATTAATTAAAATTTGTTCCTGGCAGTTCCATTAATATCAACACAACATGGCAGAGATATTGACACAGTGAGAAAAGATTACTTTCAACAATAGAGTTTTGTTGACAAAACAGTAAAACATCTAGACCATTAGCAACTATTCAGGAATCTATCTTCCCCATCAATCTCATTTAGCTTATGCATAACCACACAAACACACACACACACACACACGCACATGCACATTCAAAATGTGTAGCGTTAGGCAGAGGAAGCGAAGTACAATTATCATTAAATATGAATGTAGGGTGGGTTAGAGGCGCACTAGACCAGCTGTTCTCTTTTCCCTCTTTTCTTTCTTCTCTTCATGCCTAAACACCACACACACGCACACACACACACACACACAATTTGATGGAGAGTATTGGATATACAATAACATTCTTTGATATTAACTGATATTTAATGTGTCAACAGGTACAACTATTACATACACTGATTGTCTACTATGTACATGAAACTCTACTTCTGTTATCTAATGACTTTACAAAAGCTTTTGAGTTTTATTACCTTTACTTTCAAGCCAAGCAAACTATGGCTAAAAGTAGTTGAATAACTTACTAGAAACTTGTAGAGTTGAAATTTAACTTTATGTCTGTTTTACACCAAAACTTTAGTCTTTCTATGCCAGAGATGTTCTCTATCATTTCTTAATCGCAGAGAAAATTTTATCCCCCTCTTTCTGCTCCCTACCATGCCTGAGCATTTGTGATGCCACTGTGATTCATTAGGTGTTTGATGGTCCAGATGTCCCTCCTAGTTGTTTATATGTTTCTCCTTTGTAAAGACAAGTAGCTTCTGGAGAGGCTTTGTCTAACTTGCTCTTACCTGATTTGAGGAGCACTTGATAATTTATTATAAGCATTATAAGTATGTGGAATGAGTGGACATCAGTATCTCACATCAAAGTAAAATTAGAAAGTTACCAAAAAGTCTAACATTTTCCGTACTTAAGTTAATGCACACATTTATGATATACTCCATTTTTCATACCGTGATCTCTAAAACAGTCTTGAACACAAACTTTACAATTTGTAGATATTTCCCCTAAACAGCCTATTAATGAATATATATTTTTCTTTCTTTTCTCTATTTTTCTTTACTTTATTATTTTCCTTCCCAAAACTGCTATAGGCAAATATCTAGGAGCCAACTGATCAAACTCATCAAAAATTTCTGTAGAAATAGACCATAATATTATTTTGTGATGGGTGTGCCGTTAAAGGTTTATACAAGATACAATGAAAACAATAGAAACTTCCACTAGTTTGAAAGTTCAGGAAAGACTACTTGGCAGATGTAATTAAGGAGCTGAGCCTTGAAATATAGGAAATGATCATTCAGGCATTAGTAGAATGTTAAGTGTTTTATATTATGAGAAGAAACCAATGTATTTGAAGGATTTCTTTAAAGGTCATTTCAACATCAATGTTACTTAAGAGCTCCAGATTCAGGGGGTGAGATATGATTTATATGATCTTCAGCTGATTGGCTTCAGCTTATTTGTGTGTATGTGTGTTTTTTCAGACTGTACATTTGAATAACCTGTATATTAAGGAAAACCCTAGCAAGAAGTAAGGATCTTGAGGCATTCACTAGAAATCCCTCCCATCTGTGGACTAGACTGGCATCTACGTCACTCACTGCTGGCGAGGCTTTTAGCAAGGTAGTGCACTCCTGTGAGGCTCAGTTTGCCACTTATAAAATGAATTCATGTTTATAATTATGATTACATTTATAATTATATCAAAAATAATGTACATATTCTTTGAAACTATGTATGTGAAATGTTTGGTGCAAACCCAAACAATATATTCAATAAATGGTTTTTATTATTACTATGACAATAGTTACTACTTTTGACTATTTTTGTTGTTCTCAATGCTGTGTAAATGTAAGACTTAATTTGGAGTTTTTGTTAAAAGTCAGATGCATGTATCTTTTCTTAGAATTTACTTGACTATAATGCCTGAAGAAGAAATTTGAACTATTTTTTTAGAAGAAATAAACAATGTTTATATTGAATCAGGGTACTGCTAGAGTTCTAAGAATGACAGTTTCCTAAAACTACAGTACAGAGAGGCTTTGACAGAGTCTGAGACAAATAACTGTGTACATTTTCTGTGTTTGCTACAAATAGTGAAACAGTAAGAATTGTTCAGTGTTTCCCAAACACTTTCCCAAATTATTTGTACTTTTTATCTTAAACTTGATTAATACAAAGATAGATAACATTTACAGATTTACAGTTTTGATTTGGGAGCACTTCCTATGTGCCAGAGATATAGAAAGTGCTTTGCATAGATAAGTCATTCTTTTAATACAGCAACCCGGTACATTATTCTTCACAGCTTCTATCCTATAGGTGAGGAAAATTACAATTAAAGACGTCTATTTATTTTGTAAGATCACATAGTTGTTGAGCAGTGGAGGTGGGCCTAGGCTATTCAGCCCTCTACTATGCTACATTTTAGTGTTATATACTGATGTGATTATAGCCATGTCTAAAGGGATGATTAAATGATAGTTTGTGTGACCATATAAATTTGGAGTCCTGAAATACCAGGGGAAAAATATTCAACTATTACTTATTAGAATTATCCCTAAATCTAGTCTAATTAGAATATTAATTGACAAATTAGAGCTACACCTAGTTTACATTCCTGTACCTAGAACTGAGCCATCCCTTCCGAAAAGTGTTCTTATAGTTCTATAGCTGCTTGTGCATTAAATCCATTATTTCAGCATTTGTGCTTATTTCCATGTGCTGTTCCACTCCACTGAGCTGCTTCTGTGTGGGCTGCAGACATTGTGTTATTGTGACTCAAACCTAATTGACTTCCACGGGAAATATTAAAAGACAGTGGCAAATGTGACTAGTTGTCCACTCTGTATGACACGAAATGGCTAATGCCTGTGTGTAACGAGGGAAAACTCTTCCAAGCTTCCACTCCTGCTTTATAGGGAAAAGAGGTGAATTCTCAAGTGATTGTTGACAAGTCTGTGGAGAGTGTGTGCACTGAGTGAGAAGAGGAAATAAAAAGCCCTGTACAAAGTCCTTAAACATCAAGCCTGATGAATTATTCATTTAATGATTTCAAAGTTGGACTTGGAAAAATGTAAATAAAACACACAGAGAACTTTCTCCTTTCTGGAAACGATTTTATAGTCATGAACTAAATACAAGGAGCACTTAAAGTGTCTAACTGCATTGTATATTTTATGTAAATTAAGGATATTGAACAAATTCCCCATTCGGTACAAAAGAAAATATACCTCTCCTGATGATCAATGCCTCTGAGAAAATGAATTATCTTTATTTTCTCCATTATCTTTTATTGCCATTTTATATACTCTATAAAATATCAACCTGCAAGATATTCAAATAAAATGTGATGTATTTTTTGTGATTCATGAGGCTCTTTTGTATACCTTTCAGGCATGATTGCTACCTTCTTTATAACCCTGAATATGCCTCCTAGCTTGACCCTGCCCTCATAAAATATAGTTGAGCGATAGGCAAAGCATAACATATTAAAACCAATGTGCTCTATATAGTCCAAAAGTCTGGGTTCAAATCTTAATTCTGCATTAAAATGTGTGGCTTTAGCATGTACATGCATACACCTAACACATGTACTGATTCACTAAAATGAATGAACTGCAAACATGAATTAATAAAAATTTTAAAAATGTGTGACTTTGTGTATGTTAATTATAATGGCTAACTCAAAGTGCTGCCCATGTTAAGATAGACATGTTAATGGCATGGACATATCCCAGTGTCTGTTAAGAAATGGGGTGCTGGTAAAACTTACAGTGATCGACTCCACAGTACCCTCCTTGAATTCACAATAGTAGCTTTTTCTCAGAGCCACGTGTTTTTGCACACCATTTAAAATAAAGAAGGAAGTGTTACAATTCTGGAAATGGGAGTTATTGATACATAAAAGGGTAGCATTCTTAAACTATGTGGAAAGCCCATCCACAGTCAGAAACCATGTTAAATGTCCAGTTCTCAATGAAGCTGTCCCAGTCTAGCATGGAAGTATAATATAGAGTGCATGATGTGTTTTGCATGGGCAGAAGAAAAAGTGATACAGAAATATCCGTACATAATTAAAAATGGGTACATCTAACTGGGAATGGTGGCACATGCACTTGGGAGTCTGAGGAAGGAGGATCTCTGTGATTTTGAGACTAGCCTAGGCTACATAGTGAGTTCAAGGACTGTCTGAACTGCACAGTAAAACCCTGTCTCAAAACAAAGCAAAACAAAATAAAACAGAACAATAGGTACATCTAAATGTAAGTGTTTTAACTTTAGTTTCTTGAAACCAGATCCTAGTATAAAAGGCATACAGTCTTTTCTTTGGGAGTCATTCCAGAGCACAGCAATAAGGAAAATAGAAACAAACACTAACAACAAAGGCGGAAAACGAGTAACATGCATTCTTGGCCATTGCTGTCTGCTGTTCATGCTTGTTCTCAAGTCCAAAGGATCCCAGTGCCATTTCTCACAGAGCTCACTTCTCAGTCTCAAAAGCAAAGCCATTTGTCCATAAGCTTCCATTCTGCATTGGTTAAGAGGGCCCAGGGTTTTAACATCAATATGCTTCTGGGTTGGACCAGCATAAATGTCACTAGAAATCACTTGAACACCCCATACAGTAATGTCGAAGTCCCTGAGTAGAAAGGAAAAATTCCTTGGCATTACTCTAAAACAAAGTTGTACCCAGATAAAGTTGATGGCACCTGCATATAAATGGCTGTGTCAAGAGAGACTGATTCATTAGAGTGTACTTCACAGCATTCAGATTGGCATAATCATTCATTAAGTTCAGTTTCTCACAGAACACCCTTCTCTATGGCCAGTCTTTTCAGACTTATTATAGGAAATTTAGTATGACAAGTTACTAACTTTGCTGCTGTGGCTAGTACAGAGATAGTAATTAAAATTTATCATCTGTCTACTTGAGTGCACATTTGCTCTAATTAGGTCAATTTAATAAAATTAGGTCAGCTTAGGTCAAATGGAGTAAAGGTGAAAATAGTTAACTCTGGTTCCACAATCTGATCTCTAAATGTATGTATTCTAGCTGCTATGAGTATCTGTAAAAGAACTATTGGTTCATCAAATACCCCGCATGCTGGAGGGCAGCATCCAAATCCTGCAGAGAGTTGGGCAGCTCCAAATCCTTGGAGCTGAGTTGTTGCTTCAGCTGAATCTCTGATGGAATATTTCACTGTTCTTCGAGGTTGTTTGTGTTTATATGATGAGATGTACTAGGCCAGTTGGTTATAGTTACACGTCTATTGCTTTGCTTTTGTTGCCACAAAATTGGTCCTAAGGTCTGAGACAATGCAGCACAGAATATCCTGTAAACAGATCAGAAATTCTGAAAATATTTGGAAGGTGGTGGTTCCATGGGCATTGCAAACAGGAAAGGAAAACTTTTATAAAAAGAGGCAAAGTCCTCTTCAGCACAGATTTCTAGTAATTACCCTGCATTAAGTGGCTCTTTGTCCATTTAACATAGTCTATCATTTTGATGGTTAAATACTGGGCTTTGTGGTTTATATGTTAGGCATTAAGAGCTTAGCGAACCTAGGTCATACTTGTTGGATGAGTGTTCAAAATGTTGGGCACATTTTAGCCTTTAACCTGACCTGAATAGTAACTCAGGGACCATTGGAGAAACACTGACATGGGGGAAGAAAGATGCTCTCAATATTCATACATTCAGACATCCATTTATTATGAGTTCCTTGTCTTTAATTGATGCTGTCTAGTAGACGTTAATGTGACACATCAACATTTCCATGCTTCGTACTTAGTTCATTGATTGACATACCTCTTTTCCAGATTCCTTTGGTCCAATGTTTTAGTCTTGCTCCCTCTGTCTCCAAGTACTGAGTCAATCATTCACTCAGGACTCCTTATATATCTTCCTCAGAGGCTACTTAACCCTTTATACAAAGTGGATGACTAGGAATGCTGCATGTAATTCTATTTGCTGGGTTTTCATCACTGTCCTTTATAAACATCCCTGGCTGGTCTTTGGTAAGAAGCAGTGTATTCCTGGCTTGGACCAACTTATTACACTGTCATATTCGTGAACCAAGTCAAAACTTTTCTTTCTTCTCTCACATGTTTATAAAAACACCTGAGGCAGTATGTAAGTTGAGAGGAGGCACTGATGAGACACGGAGAGGTGATGTGGAAGATTGGGCCAACTTGACCTCATGCCAGATATAAAATTTCCATTAGCTGCTCTCAGACATTGCTGCTATACCACATGACCTCTGACTAGAAGGAAGGACAGCTGTGTCAATGTGATGTCCTCCATGAATATCCTCTCTCAGACTCTAAAACATCTGTTTTCAGTTTCTGAGGAGTTCTCATCTGTAAAAGGCAAGGATTTTCTCCAAGTTCCAGAAATTTTAGCTAAAACCCCTACAGAGGCTTTCCAGAGATTGCGTACACCAATCTTATCCAGGCTGGACAAATCTAGGATTATTGACTGTCCCAGGCCATGTGGTAACACAGCTCATATTGGCAATGCGGAGTTGTAAGAGAGTTCTTTCTTGAACTGGGATCGACTCAAAATCAGTGAGATTCTGGGTTGTGCTGCCCTATGCGATGTGTGAATTTGTGCTAAATTCCTGGGCCTTAGTGTCTGAAAAGCCTTGAGAGAGGAGACAAAACAAAGGAGGTGAAGACCTCAAGAAAGCACTGCTGGGCTTTTCCAGTAGAACAGTTCTTTCATCAGGGCCAAGTAAGGACAGGGCCAAGGAGATAGGAAGCAGTATGCAAGATATTTCCATTGCAATGTGATATTGAATTCATACCTTGACTCAATATAAGTAACTACTTTTGTTTTAAATTGATACCTTTTCAATCTTTTAATATCATAAAGACCCTTGATTTATGTTGTTTTCTTAAGACAAAAATAGAACAATATTGTCAATTATATAGCAATTATTTTTTACACATTTTACACACACACACACACACACCCAAACCCACACACATGCATACGCACACATACCAATTTATGAAAAAGAAAAAAAAAAGATACATGTAGGAGGCATGCATTTAATCAGATAATCTGAAATTTAAATCTGCAATTATATTGATTAGTTATCTTTGGGTATGTTAAAAATATTTCTGACTTTTAATTTCCTTTCATGTAAAATATGGATGATAAAACTTATATACATGTATTACTGCAAAGAATAGTTTAGAACACACACACACAAACTCACACACCAAACTGCATAAAAAAAGCTTTAGGTAATCTGTGAACCTAACAAAATGTGTGTAAAATTTTATGTGCACTAGTGTACAAATACATAGACTTTTTCCTAAGTCTCAGTTTTAAATGGGAATAACAGAGAAGATGAAACTTACTATAGTAAGAGTTTTCTAGATTTCATTCTTCTTTTTTCTTTCTTTTACTCATTTTCTCATCTTCTACATTTTTTAAATAACATTTCTATGGAAAGGCAGCAACTCTAAATCCCTGACCTGCTTTCTCTACTAGAGACTTTTCTGCATATTCCATGTTGTTTCTCACATTATTTATTCATTTATTTGTTCATATATTTCCTCTAGTTATCTTGCAAATAGAAAGGGTGGAGCTTCAAAAGAAAATGATAAATTTCCAGTGAGAGAGAAAAAAATGGCAATAGTGTTTTATTTTTATGAGATGAAGGCCGTTTGAGATGAACAAAGGATAAGTGTTTAAGAGGAATCATTTCCTTGCCTCTGGCTATGAAATATCTCAGGAACGCAAAGTTGATTCAAAACTTTTAAAATTTAAGGACAGTTACAGTTTGCAAAGTTATCTTTCAGTTATTCCATCTGAACCAATAATCAAACTTCTAGGAAATTGGTTTTATAGGTTAGTCTTCATGGCAACATTGTATACTGCAGATGAAAAATGTATTTTGCAGCACAATCACAATGATAATTTTTTTCAATATACTTCTTGAAGCTGCCTTTGCCACAGGAAACAATAGTTTATACAAACTGTATTTACCAAACCTATATTAGTGAAGAATGGAAAGAGAACCCATTCTTACAGGCATTTCTAACCTTTGTTCTCCTTGTATTCTTATATATCCAAGTCTCTGTTGCAATCCAATAAAGCATCTCAAATCTTTGAAACGGGACTATAGCTTAGCAATTTAACTATTTTTATGTATACTATAAATAAAATAAAGAAGGTCTAGTAGTTGATCTTGATTTTTGTGAAATAATACATAACTTAAGGCCAGAAGTCTCAACATGTTATGGTCTGAGGGACTTTAATGAGAAGCTAAGTTTCCTCATGTATTAATGCTGTTCATGATACTTCTTAAAACTTTTTATTTTTAAGTTTAAATGAAATAATACATGTAAAGCAATTAAAACAGACAAGAGGAAAAAAATCTGTAACTATCATTATTTAACAATATTACTTATGTCATTGAAATAATAATTCACTTTTACTTTTTTTCTTAAAAACATAAAATTTTAAAGACATCATTTTTGTCATAGTGAAAACTGGTATGTAGAGACATCAAAGACCTTTCTTGAAGACAGTGCAGAGATGAACCAGATACTATGATGGAGAACTGATGGGGTTAAGAATGTAGTTTGCACAATAGATATGATTCAGATGAACAAAGGCTTCAAATGTCATTCATTATGTGGAAAGGACAGGAGATTTAAATTCTGAGATTCAGGATGGCATAATGTGGAGCTCTCTGGATAAGAAGGGATTCACCAATGCATCTGTCTAGTAACGCAAAGTATACAGGGGAAAAGTCAGAGCTTCCTTGGGAAGCTTTTTTATAAAAAAACTTTTTTATAAAAGTTACTTTGGGAGAATGTATGTACTACAAATAACCAGTTGGTGACAAGAGAGGTGAAGCAATATTTCATTTCTCTCCATCAGCAAACCCTCTGGAGGTCTACTGGAAGGAAGAGAATAAAAGACTTTTTGTTTGTTTTTATGTTCAATTTCCTGCTTGGTAGGTGTCAAGAGCAATAATTCTACAGCTCAGAAGGTTTGGCTATTCATATAGTCATTCATCATCATTTGTTCTAGGTCCCATGCTTGCCTTGGATACGCAAATGTGAATCAGACATGGTACTTGCTCCTGAGCACAGTCAGGAGGGAAAGATCAAGTTGTAAAACCATAATTGCAACATAGTGAAATGATAAGAGAGATGTATATAAAGTGCTATATAATATGGAAAACAAAAATAAAAGCAAAAACAGCCCTAACTGTGTTGGCACTGGGGATTAATTCAGGAAATGCACCAAAGAGAAGGTGTTCCTTGTCCAGTAAGCTGAATGATGCATGGTTTTTTAGGTGGCCAGGTGGGATGCATTGCAAAGTGTTCTGGAAATACAAGAAAGAACTGGAGTTTTCATTGTGAGGCAAGTAGTTTGGTAGCTGAATGGTAGCCATGTAAATGTATTCAAGAAAGAAGGCTGCAGAAAAATTTCAGAGCATGTTGATATAGGACAGCTAGCAGATAATGAGGTGGTGGTCATGGTATAAAGTAAGTAAACAGAGAACGGGACTGACCATACTATACTATTTCCTAAAAGATAACTCTTCAGGTTTCATAGTGGAGCCCAGGAATAAATTTGTAGTAAGAAGGAATCAATTCATGGTAAGGATTTGTGAATCGTGTCTCACTCAGTTACCTTGGACCTAGATGGTTTCTGAGAACCCTTTCTGCTTTCATATTCTGACTCTATTTTTTTCTGAGAAAGCGTGTATACTAAAAGATGTTATTACTTAATAATTACTGACTATGTTTATTCCTCTGTTCTCTGAATTTAAGAGATCAATACAGTCTTTTTTTAAATACGTAACTTAAAATTGCATGCCATTTGATCTTTTTAGCATGCTTAATTTAGCTCCTTCCAGTAGATTCCTTAAATCATTTTTATTTTTAAAAGCTATGTTTTTACTGTCTTCTAAACTGTTACTAATCGGCTGTTATAAAGTATATTTCTTGACTTTAATTAATAAACTACAACTATTCAATTAACAGAATATATTTAAAAATAAAATTTTGGCCCATATTCAAAGCAAAAGCCTGCTGTAAACAACTCCAGTTCTCCGCCAGGAATTAGCAACTGATGTGCTGACATAGTACATGCATATTTACTTTTGTTATCCCCTAAAATGCACTGTTACCATGGTAACCAATGTAGTGCTCTTGCTACCAAGAAACAGAAGTTCTTGGTGGCTACAAAGAAAAAAAAAGAGAAAGAAACAAAGAAAAAAAGGGGGATTTACTATAAATACCAACCCATATTTAGGTACCACCATTTAATCACTGCAAATATTTCAGAAAAATCTAGAGAACAGAAAAGCACTATCAACAAAATGATTCAATTCAACACATTATGTGCTCTTAATTGTCCCTTTATCAGAAAGAAATATTGTGAAGAAACTTACTGGTTGTATGACAAATTGTTTGAGTAGCTTCATTAATGTTCAGTATACTTTATGATTCATGAAGGAAGAGACCTTAAATATTTTCCTTAATATTGAATGCGCTGTACTTAGAATACAAAGCATATAATTGAAAGACACTGTTGGAGTAAAAAATGCAATGCTGAGTAATTTGAAATGTATGTTGATAATAAGGGAAGTCAATAAAATGGAAAGTCCTGGGCCTTGCGCTAAATTATCTTGATTCAGGAATTCTAAGATTGGGCTTCAAACCCTTTAGCATATGTGTAACATGTGCTTGAGGTGAGCCTGAAGAAATCTATCTTGGGATCCCTTTGAATCCATTCAGGCTGAGCACTAGACTGGAAGTTAAACATTCTAAATTTGCTTGAATGCTGCACAACATCTACACTTATGTAAAATTTCTAAATTAAGGCTGTTTTCTTAGAAATAAAGTAGATTTTCAATCATTTTCAAGTAGACCCCCATCCTCATTTTAGTTAAAATAGCTCTGATTTCATTTTTTTTCCATTAAGTTTATGGGTACATTGTCTAGCAGTTGCTGGATTTCTTTCTTGTGGTCTCTTAAAATTTTAAAGAAATTTTTCTTTTCCTGGTCACGAATTGTAATCATATCTTCTATATCTGAAATTCTGTCCTCACATTGGTTCATTCTGCTGCATAGACTTTCAGTGGAGTTTTTAATCTTCTGGAAATCTGTTTGCATCTGTTTTATGGATTTAATTTTTTTCCTATGTTGAGATTCCATCATGTTCCTCAGCTCCTCTATTTTTTTTTATCCGTGTCCTCTCTAGATTTATTAATCATGTCTTGCACTATGGGCACAATCTCTGTAGTTATCTGAGAAAATATTTCCGATTTCATTTTTTCCAGATCCTCTTTTATTTCCAGTTCAGGGAGTCCAGGTGTTTGAGTATCACAGTGTTCCATCTCATTTCCCTTTGGGGTTGTTTTAGGTGATCTGGAAGTTTGGTTTTGAAACTTGTGTACGTGTTTTCTCATTTCAACCGTGGCAGGGGGGTGGGGGTGCTGCTGGCCCCTGCATGGCTCACCTCCCCTGTGCTGGCAGTGGTGGTATGGTGTCCTGGAAGCCTCCTCTTGTGGGTTGTGAGCGGCTCACCTCCTTTGTGCTGGTGGGGTCTAATTTCATTTTTAAGATTTGGATTTTCCATATTTTTCCAATTAAGGTTTCTGGTTCTGCCAAAAATTTGCAAATGATGACCTAAAATATGAAACAAAGCTATTCTAACCATTTTTCCAATGTATGTTTGCAAAAAAAAAATCCATATTTTAAATATGACTAGACTTATTTGATTAATGAAGGCTATATTTCAAAATTTTTCAGAGTAAAATAAAAACTAGTGGATGTTCATCAGTACACTTTCTTTGCACATCGTATTTACTGTATAATTGCAACATAACTATTTTTGACTGTTTTAGTTAGAAAGTGTAGATTAATATATTTGTTATCAAACATTATTCCCCCAGGAATAATACTTCATACAATACCCTATTACAAAATTGGAAAAGCAAAATTTTATTGTTGGGCATAATGAAATATTCTAGGGCAGTAAGCAGAAATGCTGAAAGCGAGTATCATTTTTGGCATTCTCATTACCTAGATTCTAAATAAACAAAATATTCATTGTGTTCATCAGCTTTTCATCATAGTGACAAAATACCTGAGGTAAACAACTTTAAGGGGGAATGGTTCTGTTGGGTTCATCATTTCAGAAATTTTAATCTCTGATCACTTTGTCCCATTCCTTTTGGACCTGTGAGGAGGCAACACATCATGGCAGGTAGTCCATGTTGGAACAAAGCTCATGAAGGTCAGGAAGTGAAAAGGAAAGGAAGGAGAGGGCCTGAGATCTGCATATCTCTTTCAAGGGCACACCTCCAGTGACTTCATTTCTGAACACTAGGCATGACTACCTAAAGGTTCCAGTACATCCCAATATTGCTGTAGTCTGGGTAACAAACCTTCAACACATGAGTCTTTGGAAGATATTCAAGTTCCAACCTACCGCATTGAGTTTAAAAAAATAAATACAATTGAAACTTCAATCAATGCATGCTGTATTAAGAAGAAAAATGACTAGAATACAGCATCACTAGCAACAGCAATCCTATGACTCCATAATCTACTATTGCTTTTGTTTGCAAAGTAACTCACAATTTCAGGTCAAACTCTGGCCTCACTGTGCTGAAGGGTAAAGGTTGTTAATCTCATCTTTTCTTTGAAGACTTGGCTGTGGGCCCATTTTTTTCCCACTGAATGGTGTCTCCTCTCTTTTCCAATTCTCACTATTGACTGAAGATTTTGAACCACTTTTGGTATGTGTGGCCATCTTAGACATGAACATTTCCTATTGATCCCACATATTATGAATGCAGTCAATGACCTCATAAAATAAATAAATCCAAAGACAAAAATGGATGTCCCTACTTAAAATAGGTCAAACAGCAAGAGGGCTTCATGTGTGAATCTCAAGAAGATGGTTCTTACATTTCACTGAAATGTTTACTTCCAAAACCCAGGGCACCCAATGCAATCGGTATACTGTTGTTTTTAAAGAAAAGACATTTACTGAAAATTGTTAATGTTAATTATCATAAACTATTAAATCTTTAAAAGTAGAACACTATAGCTATTTTAAACAAAAGTAGACTAAAAATTTAGATGATAGAATGACAAATGTGTTTTTAGGTTCATTTTATTTCAAGGTATATAGCTATAAAAATATTCATTATTTCTATATGTTCTATAGTTGAGGTACTTTCGCTACTACTGTGGTTTAATGAATGTTCACCAGAATCCATGTGCTAAAGGCATGGCCTCTAGCTCATGGCACTATTGCAAGGGGCCTACAGTAAAGTCTTCCCTATATATGGGAGTGTGCACTTGGCAGGGACATTAGGACCCTGATCCCTTCTCCTTCTCTCTTGGCATCTTGGGTACCAAGAGGTGAGCAGTCTCTTGGCTGCTCTACACATTGTAGTGCTCTCTGACACTACACATTGCCAACATGATGCACTGTTTCACCATAGCCCGAAAGCAATGGGACTAATCAAGCATAAACTAGTACCTCTGAAACTGTAATCCAAAAATAAAAATCCCCTCTTTTAAAGTTGATTATCTCAGGTATTTTGTGACAGTAAGAGACAGCTGACTAACATCCTTATTTGCATGTTGGTCTAATGTCACGGAACAGCTTTTTTGGAAAGATAGCTTTAATAGAATCACTGTTTCCTCCCCTTATTAATCTTTTCCCTAATCTCCTAATGAGCCATTCCTTTCACATTGTATTCTAAATTCTAAAGAGAAGCCTTTGTAATGCTCTATTTTTGTCGTCTAATGGAGTGGGAGAAAAGTAATGTGTCCATCAGAAAAGAAAATGCAGATGTTGGGCCTAGAAGACTGAAGTCCAGATCAGTTTCAATGTCCAGGGAAGGAAAAGAGAGAACAGAGATGAAAGCTCTGGAGATGAAGACCCTTCCTGTTGCATGTATTTCTTCCCCATTATTGTACTGCCTTTTTTTCTCATAAAAACTCTCCCCCAATTCATTCCCAAGATGGAGATTTGAGAGGGAAAAACAAAATCTACATCTTCCTCAGGACTTGCATTGAATAAAATTGTTTCCTTTCTCTAACTTCCATCTCCTGAATAGAAAGCAACATGGAACTTTCTTTTTAAAATTAACTTTATTGGTACATTTTAGATATACCTTATGATCACATTCTCCATTGGGAATTTGTACCTATATATGATATGTCTTGGATCTTGTTTTTTCCCATTCCCTTTCCCTCCCTTCAACCCCTCCACCCCTCCCTACTTAACAAAAGCTTTGTTTCCATTTTTTCCTTCTTTTCTCTTATATTTATTTTTCTTCTTTCCTTTTCCCCACCCCCCTGCTTTCCCTTCCCCTGAACTTGCCTTTCTTAATTCAGCAACACTAATAATTCAGAAGCAAAATAACTAAAATGAAAGAAAACTTCTTTCCAAAGTTAAAGTTACAAAACTGGTTAGGTGATCACTCAAATCATCATTGGATTATATCAAGTCTGGCAAATATAGACTACATGAAATAAAGAAGGAAAGATTTTTAGTGACTAGTTATAAGTTGGGGAAATAACTAAAGGTCAGGATGGTTTAATTTGATCCAGATGTTGAAGGATACATGTCGAATAATATTAGGTAAAGAAGAGCAAGAACAAAGAAGTTAAAAAGGGCTTTCAAGAATTCTTGATGGCAAAATGAGGACCGGCTAGATATGAAGATGTTTGTTTTGGGCTTTTGGTGTGGATGGGAAGCTACTAGGCTCAGTTCAAGGCTATGATAAATCCATGAATGACTTAGAGAGAAGATACTAAATTTAATAATAAAAATGATAATAACAAAAAAAACAAGAGTCCTATGTGGTTTTCTTTTTTTTATATGGTTTTGTATGCTTGATCAATTTGTTTCTTCATACATCATTTGCCCATTAATTTGCTGGGGTTTATCCAGTGTTTACTGGAGGCCATAATAATGGGGATAATCAGAAATAGAATGAGCCTATAGTGTAGGAAGGTAAACTGAGGAGCTTGCTGTTGTAGTAGTAGTACAAGTAGCACAACTGGGACTGTGGGACTCCCTCCCTCCATTCACCTGAACTTGGGCACACCCTTCTTTCATTGTCTTAAGTGGAGCAGAAATAAGAGTAATAAAGACCTAGAAAATCTCAAGCTCCAGGCCAGAGCACATGCTTGTTAGATCCTGTGGCATGACCTACAGTAACCTTTCCCCACTCAAGCTTCATTAAATGTTCATACATAGAGACTGCATGTCCTGCATGTAGTTAGAACAGAGAATTGTGGGACAGTCATGCATACTGGATGCCCTTGAGATGACTCAGCACCTTGTCAATCATTCCTGACAATCATATTCAGAGAGATTCGATGAGAAGGACCCTGGGTGGGGTACACATATTTTAAATCACAAAGCCTGACTTATCTTTTTTTTTTTCTCTAACCTCTTCTCCTTCCTGGCACCATTTCCCCCTCTGTTCATTCCACTCTTTTTTTTTCTGCTGTCAGAAACCCTCTGAACATAATTTCCTCATTAACTTCAATAAATGTAGCCATGAGGTGTACATGCAGTTCTTCACTAGTCATATAGAAGAATCTGGAATCTGTCTCTTGGACCCATCATACACTGTATCAGTAGGAGTAGTGATTTAGGTTTGTTTGGGGAGCTATGGTGATGAAGAAAATGGATTAAAAACTTAAAGTTGGTGGACAATAAGAGTTCCTATTCTTTCCTTTTTTGTTTTGCTGTCTATGAGGATTGAACTTTAGAGTCTCCCACATGCTAAGCAAGTCATCTACCACTGAGCTCTCTCCCCGGGCAAGGATTCCTGTTGATTGAGCTGACAATGAAAGAAGAGGAGAAGCTGATTACATTTTAAAAAGGAGGGATGCAAGAATTTGTAGGGAGACAAGAAAGAAACAAAAGAACACCCAGATTCCCAGTGAACTCAAAGGGATTGAGGTAAATGAAACATGAGACCAGTGCCATCCTGAGTAACATATTTTTATCTGTAAACGAGGGGAACCAAGCAACAAATGTGAAGCTAGGGAGAAACCTGGTAAGATACAGTTCTTGGTTTAGTGCACCAGATGGTTACTAGGGCTTGAGGAAGAAGGTGGGATATAGTTAGGCATTATTGTGACCTAAGTAAATGTTTACTTCTTTTGTGAACTGCCACATTTACATGCGTAAGAAATTTTATTGGGCCCACTATGAAAATATTCTTTCTCTTTTCTCAAAATGGTGTTGGTGTGATGATTGTTGAATAAAGTGGATGTGCATCATTGCATACCATTTCCATCCCCACCTCAGGGAACTGGCCTTAGTTGAATAGGCAAAGTGACCCTGGCCTCGAGAGAGGCAGGATCTTTGACCTTGAGGCTACTACAGTCTTTGAATGACTGCCAAGATACTGCTGCAGTACCCTGGAGAACTGCTGCAGGACCTGAGGAGGAATCTTTTTTACATGTGCAAAGATATTTATCAGTGCAGAAACTGAGTAGTAAAAGCCATTGGCATGAATAAGAAACTTCAGTAATCAAAATAATAACAGCTAACATTCTATTGAAGACTTTAATACAGGACAGGCATTGTTCCTAACACTTTGTGGAGACTTCCTTATTTTCTTCTAACAACTTGGGAAATGCTGTATCAATCAGGGCCAAACAGGAAATACTTACTATGCTCAAATTAGAGTAATCTGAGGATTGCTTAACCAGGGCATAGGTGTGCCTACTATGTAGGGCAAGCAAAACTGAGTAAAGGGATTCAGATGCCTGCACTGACCCCGGAGGGGAGCCAGAGTCAGTGTAACCAGCGGTGTGTCCCACCAGGTTCTCCAAAAAGCAAAACTAATAAGAGATATATTTTTGGATTTCCTATTGTATATATCATAATATATTATGTTATACTTCATATGTAAGACAAAGAAGGATTGGTAAGATTTATTTAAGAGATTTACACAAATGTATCTCATATATAAATATACACATAGCTATAGATGTAGACATAAGTGAGATATATAAAGAGATTTATTTTAAGTAATTGATTCATGCAATTGTGGGGTCTGACAAGTATGAAATGTGTAGGGCAGATCAGCAGGTTGGAAACGCATACAGGAGTTGATGATATGATCTTGAGTTGGAAATTTGTAGGGCAGACTGGCAATCTGGGATTTCAGGTGCTATTTCTGCAAGGCGGTCTAGAATTAGAATTCCTTTTCTACGAGACTCAGGTTTTTCTGTTACTGCCTCTAACTGATTGAATGGGCCCCATCCATGTTATTAAGCTTAAGCTCCATTACTTCAAGTCAATTGATGTCATATGCTCATTATATGTACAAAATACCTTGACAGCGTCATCTAGACTAAGGTTAGACCAAACAACTGGGTATACATCCTGATAAAGTTGACCTATAAAATTTAATTATCATAAATATCAGACCTCTTGCTGAGTCCTTTGGTCTCTTGCTACAGCTTTCTATCTTTCACACACAAACTAGAGGTTAAGAGACTCCCTTGACAGAGTATGGAAAGGCTAGGCTGTGTAACATATGTAGCCTCATTGCATGCTCTCTGCCACAACTAATAGTCACAAATACACAGGTGGGAAATACTTTTGAAAATTATATTTGCTATTTGTAACATCTTACAGAACGTTTTCCTCATAGTTTTTATATCCACATTTAAATGTTTTTTTTTTCACATCAGGTACTGTTAAATCTCTGTGTTCCAAATACATGGATTAAATGGAGAGTGATTAGGTAATTTGCTGAAGTTAAAAAGTAAGAGAGTGATAAATTTATGATTTGACCTGGTCATAAAGCACTAATTTCCTCATCCACTTTTTATCACTGTTCTTCAAACTTTTTTGTGCACAGGAGTCTAGGCTGTCATTAGACTCCATATGGATTATCACCACCAACAGCTCTTGGAATCAGCTGAATTGGGGCGTTGCCTCAAAACCCAGTTTTAATTCTCTATTTCAATAATATCTTCTATTAATGGATAAAACTTGAGAAGAAAGTGTGAAATAGGTTTTGACACTTAGATTTAATTTATACAATCCATTATGTTTCTCTACAATAAAATGGCATATGTGTGTTTCCAAAGATACCAAAGAAGGATTTTTTTGAAAAAGATATTCTTTTTATTAATGTGATTATCTGTAGCCGTTATCTCAGCTATTTCAGACTCTAGTTTGTTCTTCCAGAAATTTTCTTGGTGGAATGGCAAATAGAAGTATATTTGTTAGCTGAAAGAAATTCTTAACACTCGAAGGGGGCTGCTAATTATTCCAAAGTTTTATATTTCTTTCTTTATTTTATTTTGAAAAAAATCAGCCATACTGATTTTTTCTCTTTAAAACTTTCTATCATCTTATTAAGTTCATTTGGCACAAAAGGACAGGGGCATTTGCTATTCTATCATTTCTTGATTTCTTAGCATAGCAAGGGCAGAATGGGCTAAATGTTTTTGATAGTGATTTCTGAGATGTAAAACAGTTATACCCCAAATATTTTTAGATCAGGGGTCACCACAGTTATTCTGTAAAAGAACTACTAATACATATTTTAGCCCTTTTGGTGCTTATGGTTTCTGTCATAACTGCTCTACTATGTAATTATAGCATTTAAGGAGCTACAGATAATAAGGAAAAAATGGGCATGCATTTGTTCCATTTACTTATGAACACTTATTTGAATTTCACGCAGTCTTCTTTTGATTTTTAAAAATCATCTAAATCTACAAAAATGATTCTTAGCTCATAAGCTGCACCAAAGCAAATGTTGGGCTGGACTTGGAGCCTGGGTGTAGTCTGCTGACCCATGGTTTGGGAAAAATCCCAAAAGAATACTTCTCAACAGAGAAGACTTGTACATTTATCACACAGTTTTGGAAGAGGAAGATTAAAGATATATTAACTGGTATTTATTGCATATTTATTCTACTGGATGTTTTATAAGCTTCCTCAATTAATCTTCCCAGATGGCTCAGGACAGCAGAATTTCTCTTTCCCCTCTGCATAATCCCTGGGCTTCACTGCAAATCTGAGCATGCCACTTAAAAGACTAGTGAGGCTTTTTCTAAGCAGTATCTTAATCTGCTTTCTATAACACACTGAAGCTGGCCTTTATCTTGTACTCTTTAGAATTTTTGGGATCTAGAGATATCTTGGTCATGATTTTTCTTAAGGACTACAAAATTTCAGACCAATGTAAATAGCCGTTAGAAAGTTATACTATCTTTGGGGATTTCAAAGAAAGGAAAAATCATAAAATAATGGTTCTGCACCTTAGCAACATGATAGTGTCACCCAGAGAGTCTTAAAAATGTCTAATGCTGGGCTGGGGATTTAGCTCAGTGGTTTAACCTCCTGCTGCGCAAGCACAAGGACCCAAGTTCAATCCCCAGTACCAAAAAAAAAAAATCTAATTTCAAAGACATTGGAAAAAACAATGAAATCAAAATTTTTGGAGATGAGATCAGGCATCGGTAATTTTTAAAGCTCTCAGGAACAATTGAATGCATAGGCCTAGTTGAGAACTGCTGTTCTAAAACAAGAGTGCTCTGTTCAAGAGCACAGAACTGTAGCTAGTAAATACATATGGATGGTAGGAGGTAAAGTGGGTTGTTTATTTGTATATGTGTCTATACACATCCACATCCACAGACACATTCACACACACATACACATCAAATGTCAAAGATCCAAAGATTTCCATGTTTTCCAGTGCAGAAAAATTTCACAGAGATTTTTGATCCTTCATTATAAAATTCCTTAAAAATTGTAAATATAGCCACTATCTCTCCCAGAAATTCTTGCCAAATGTATAATTTTGTATCTAGAAAATCAGAAAGCATAAAATGGACTTTAAATTTTAACATATATAAATTATGTTATATACATCTGCCTATCTATGTTTCTATCTACCTATCTATCTAATAGAGAAGGAAAGGAAAATCTGACTTGTGATTTTTGTATGACTATCAGATTTTTGGAAATGAATATTTATTAGTAAAATGGATCTGTAGATAAGATATTGAACTTTTATTCTATGCTATGGTTTTTGGTTAGAAGCTACATTATAAATAATACTGAAGCTATATAACTTATATAGAAAAGATGTTTACTTAGTTCACTGTTTTAACTTCTGGAAGTCCAAGATGGAGCAGGCCTTTCCGTTTAGCCTCTGCGAAGTCGTTTCTGACTACATCAGCACATCCTGGACAGTATCATGGTGGAAATGCGTACAAGAGGGAGACTGGGCACATGGTAAGAAAGAAAGCAAGAGAGTAAAGACTGACTGAGCCTTCTATTTTTTAGCAGTTTTCTCTAATGGGCATTAATCCATTCTTGTGTGATCTGTATTAATTCATTCATAGGCGTGATGCCTCCATGACCTGATTGTCTTCTGCTATACCCCACTGGTTAAAGGCTCCACTACCTGACCACCACACTGGAGAGCAAGCTTCCAGCACACACATCCTGGGAAAGAAATCGCAGGAGAACAGGGCTATCAGGTCTGTGCTTGAACAAGAACACTATGGAGTGCTGAGGAAGATGCACTACAGGTGGAGAGGTTGAAGGCAAAGCAATACTTAGGAACAAACTGATATTGTGCGTATGGGAGCAGAGGAGGAATAAATTGAGGGGCCGCTAGCAGAAATGAAGTGCCTTCAGTAAGACTTGCTGACTGAATGAATGTGCAAGATGGAAGAGAAATTTCTAAGCCCCTTGAAAGTGTATTCAAACTTGAAATTTCTAGGCATATGGTTCAATTCCGTGATAAAGTACAGCAGTATCTCCAGGTTGTAAATTTGTTAGTGACAAATGCATTAGTAGTCAGGTAGTCAGGTAGGGGAAAGTGTTTCTTTAACAATTCAGGGTCCAAATTCAGAAACCATGTCCTAAATGACTTGGAGTTAGTTTTTCAACTTACTTTGAAAAATGTTTGGACCCTTCAAGTTGGGTCAGGAGATTTAGACTTACGATGATTCACTTAGTTAGCGGTATGTTACAAGAAAATTCACACAAATTCCAAGAATCAGTGTAGAAGACAGAAAACAATTTGATGTGCCTTAAAAAACTAATTTTTAGTGTGAAATATCCTTAATTATGACTCAATCATTGACAATAGAAATACATCAAATCATCTAGGTATTATTTTTGGTAAGCAATTGAAAATATTTTGATAGCTATTTGGAAAAATGTTATATTCTTATTTTTAAAAATACATAGTTAAACTAAGGAACATAATTAATAATAGATTAGCAGGTAAGAACTGTCAAGATTTTCCTATTTTTCCCTCTGTTCTTTCTCCTTATCTGCATATTACCATAAAATTGGAAATTAATTATGCCTTCTTAATAGTAATTTTTGAAATTTATGTTTCATTATTTCTGTCTTATGGCACATTACACTGTCTAAAACTTCTAGGGTGATATGAGATGGAAATTGACCCCGACTGTCAATTTTGTTCGTGAAATTAATAGTCTCTACTTCTCAATATTAATATGATCAGGTGAATTTTCATGTAATTTTTGGACATCTCTTCAATCAATTTAAAGTCTCATATATTCCATCCAGATATTGAAATCTTAAAGTTCACCTATTTCCTTTGTTTTGTTTTATATTTTTTTGTTCATAAACTGGGGTTAAATGTTTTTCTTTTCTAAATTTTGGTATTTTTGTTTTTGTTCTTGTGTTTTGGTTCTGGGAATTGAACTCTCAGCCTCATGCTTGCCAGGCAGGCACTGTGCCACTGAGCTACATCCCTGGCTCCCTTTCTGAATTTTGAATGCTTGTATTTTCTATTGATACATATGTAATATCCAAAGATATTATAATACCCAAAGCTTATATTTTTTTATTTTGTTTATATATATTTTTAGTTTTAGTGAAATCAGTAGTCATAACCCATAACCATGTACATGTTTCCTAGGGCAGGGACCAATTTATTTATTTTGCTTTGTTTTTGTACATAAGAAATCCAGAGCAAGTGTGGTAGGATAGAGTTGTGTCTATTCCAGAGAAAGTGAATGGTGTAGCTCAAGTAAATGGGTCTAGCTTGAATGGATCTGTTAGTCATGAATCTACTTCTTGTGCTTTATGTGCTTGTTTTCCTTTATTCTACTCCACTGGTCTTTTTATATCATTAGCTTGGGCTTCTCAAAGCAGGGTTGTCTGAAGGCAATTCAAACTCTGTCTTTCCCAAAAGGCCAAATAAGAAGCTTCCAACTCTTGTTTATCCTTGGCATGGTACTGAAACACCCACTTCAGCCTATTGGCTAAGGCAGAGACCACACTTCACCCAGAACCAAGCATACAAGGACTTGAGTAGTGAGATACAGGGTTCATTGGAGTCCACCAATAAAACATACTGCCAAAGTTTCTCTTACAAATACAGATTGACTACAAGGAACAATTAAAATATGTTACATTATTATTAGCAGAAAAAAACAAATTTATGGAAAAAATATTGAATGGGAAAAAAATATCAACTTAAATTGATATCTGTTCATGAAATTTTATATTCCAAATATCATGACAACCTCATATAAAGCAAAACAGGTTAACAGTTTAAGAAAAAATATCTAAAAATACAAATATGGGAAACCCTTTTACCTAGAAAAAAGGCAGCATTAAAGACTACATTAATAAATTTAATATAATAATGGTATGTGGAGAACAACATACCCTCATACTTTAGTACATTTAACTAAAAAGTATGTTTATGCTGATTCATTGTTAAAAAAAAAGAAGATAGTCTTTTTTGGGCCATTTTATCATTTATCTGTTTTTTGCTAATATCTCACTTACTTTAAGGTGAATGAATAATTTGTTCCACCTAGTCAAAGTTTTGGCGTTTAATGGCAGTCTGATTTGTTGTGAAAGATTGTATTGCCTAGTTTGCAATGAAAGATAACATTCATTCTTAAATGAATTGTAGCAATTTATAAGATTTTCTTTGCCAGAATTTTGTATAATAAACAACATTGAAAGACTGACATTTCCTAACAGGATGTATACTCATTCTGACATGTCTCTGCCTGCTCAGTGCTTCCTGTTAGAGCTGAATTTCTGAGAGCTCTGGTCTCCAAAGAGATGCGGGCGGGCGGG
>NW_004624746.1:23578969-23593767 GCF_000247695.1 Heterocephalus glaber | reverse complement strand
GGGGGGGGGGGGGGGGGGGCGTAATTGAGTACATGTAGAAAATGAATGACCTTGGATAATCAAGAAGCAGAACTCTTACCAGTGGAGATAGGTTGTAGGATTTCTGATAGGTAACATCTGTTTTTGACTAAGACTGGATGCTCAGTATATATACGGTCACTTCTTCCTGCCTATACCTGAAATCTTGCCTTTAGTCTTCTTTGTGCTTTGGTATTGAGATGATCAGTTACAGTTTCTGTTTACTCCTGGTTTGCAGGTTCTTTGAGGCAGAAACTGTAATTTATTCATATCATTATATCTATACCTGATATATAAGATTTAGTGTCTGGTATATTGGAGGCAAATCATGAATATGTATGTGTTATTCTCCTATTTTCTCCACAAGAAACAAAACAAAATAAAACATACTGCAATAGAATAGGATCCTTAAAAAAGAAGTTTACTAGAAGCCAAAGGCAGGAAGATCCTTTCTAAATGAAAGGCAGTAAGCAAGTAAAGGGACAGCAGAGGTCAAACAGCAGAGGTCAAACTCAGGGCTTGAAAATCAAGGAGTCTTTAGTCACAAAGGGTGGAATGGCATGAAAAGATTAGCTACACTTGACTGTGGTGAGGAGGAAGCTGGGCAGTCATCACCACCGCAAGTGATCTACATTGTCATGCAGGTCTCCTGCTGTCACTACCTTGATGCTCATTGTATACTTTGAACAAGAAACCCACAATTTCACCTTGCTTACAAAGCAATGAACGTTCCTTCTATGATTAAAAGTTGGGAGGAACACAAAGCCTCCAAATTTCACAAAATTATAACACTTTGGAGATTGTATTATACTAACATCCTTGTATTTTGCATTTTTTTTTATTTTTGTGCTAGGGATTGAATCTATAGTCTTACACATGCCAAATCCATGTTCCAACACTGAATTATACCCCAACCACATTGTATTACCATGCATAATGTACATGTCATGTTTATTTTCTGTGCATTTTTAAAATGTTAAATTCTAAACAGACATGCAATACATTTTTGGCCTTTTATCGTAGTTGCATATTTTTACAATTTAATATATAAATAACTAAGTAGTAATCTAATTGTACCAGGTGTAATAAAAATGCAGTTAATGTTTAAATTTTAAAAAACTATTATAGTAAAAGTCACATTGCCATTCACCCCCTCAGCATATTGCCCCTTGCTTTGAATAAACTTATTCCATCATCCTTGCCACTTTCTAAGGCAGTTCTGCAAGTCTTCTTTTATGAGTGTCTTCAGTTGCGCAGTTATGCTTCACTTGTTTCAAAAGTTTTAGGGTCAGTTTAACTTTGGGAAAAAGCTAGAAGTTGCTCAATAACAGATCTGATAATTAAGGTGGTGTTTTTACGAGCCTGCCAGTTCATTGGATGACACTCAGCAGGAGCATTCACTATATTTTTGATCACTCCTTGTAAAGATAGTCACAAAAGTGGATGGCCAAAACTTCCTCAGAAAGTGACAGGAATAAAGCAATATGTATGTTAAAAAATAAGGGAAAGTAATTCAGGGGAATAATGACAATCTATCTTTTAAAGTGACAATTTTTTAAAGTTTAAATATTCACTATATATTTTGATCATACTGCGTATGAATATATTTTTGGATTTTGTCATTCAGCATTTTTCACAATTCTTTGGTTTATATTGTTACTTTTATACCCTAATCATTCAGGTTGTCTTTGGAATCAACTGGGACTAAGAATAAGAAAATGAAGAAAATGGGACAAAATTATGGTACATTTTCCCCCTATAAACTGAATGTAATATTTTGAAAATAGGTAATACTCTACTTTACATTAGGAATGTATTCAGTGTGAATTATTTGATTGCTTTTCAAATGACTTTGATGTCTTTGTCATTCTGAAACCAGGTCTCCATAGGTTCCTCTAGGTCCCAGACCCACTTTGATCAGAATCATTGAGGAAATTGCTCTAGCAACTACTTTGCCATGTTTTTGAGACCTGTATTTGTTTTCTTCCAAAGCTGTCAAGGGACACAAGTAGATTTATAAATAGAAATAATATGACAACTGCCTGCTCACTGAAAAAAAAGTATTAAGTGTACCAGAGCTTTGTAACATTTCGCACGCTAGCCATTAGAGAATGAAGAATTTTTAAAGAAATAAAATGTCAATCAAAGCCCAAGAAGTTTTTATTTTATTTTATTTATTTTCTGGGAAGGTGATCAACCTATTTTAAAGTTTGGATCGTCTAACATTTTACTGATCTTCATCAGGAGAGCAAATTAAAATAATCTCTGCATAACATCACCTCCCAAGCATATACAGTATTAAAAATGGAAATAGTCCAACAGTACTATTTGGAGACATTAAAGAACTAGTCATTTCTTTATGTAAATCAAGCAGATGACTGTGTAGCGATGTAGTTATATTCTCAGTATTGCATTATGATACCAACTGCACAGAAGTCATTTTGAAGGCCACCAAGTCTGTGAATTTTCTTTTAGAAAATCTGGAAGACTCATTTGGCAGAGCAAGTATGGGCTAGATTTCAAAAAGAAACATTCTGCAGGGAGTGTATTAGTTGACTCTTAATTCCAAACTCATTATCATGGTAAAGAATCTAAAGAAATAGTTGAGCTCTTGATATATATCAGAAGTTATGTTATATTCTGTGAATTTCTTATTTCATTTAATTCTCCCAAGCTTCCTGAGAAATAGATATTATTTTTTACCATAATCTTAGATGTGAAGATATAAAATTTACAAAGTTAAAGAAGCTTGTTGTCCAACAACAAACTAGCATCGAATTGCAACTTTTTTTTTTTTTTTTGGTACCAGGGATCAAACTCGGGTCCTTGGGCTTGCAAGGCAGGCGACAGAACCACTGAGCTAAATCCCCGGCCCTCGAATTGCAGCTTTTAATAATTTCTGTTATTTAGGTACTTCCACTATGGCCAACTGTGAGTGCTCTACATGATGTCATTGATGTGGAACTGATAAGAGATGTAAACAATCAACTCTTGAATTCTGGTCTGGCCAGCTACAGCATACTTACTTGCTGTGCAGTTGTCAGTTATTGTACTTCTGCTTCTTTCTAATAATAATGAAACTGGACCCTGTAAACATTTCTTTTTTACCATCCAACACTATATTTGCCTCTGGTGATAGGTGGCATTTAAAGGATAGACCACAGCAAGAGAATGGTTCTTCTTTCTGTGTTCCAATATGACTTCTTGCAGCACTGGAACCAGTAGATTCATAACCAAAAAGTCAACAGCCATGGCAGAAAGTTTTTCTTCCTTTTGCCAAGTGGTTCCTACAAACCAGCTCTAGGCCATGCCCTTTGGCATTTCTTTGCCACTGGCACCCCCATGTTAGTGGCAGCCTATAAGAACTACATACCAAGGCCAGGGATTTAGCTCAGTGGTTCCGGCGCCTGCCTCACAAGCGCAAGGCCCCAAGTTCGATTCCTGGTACCAAAAAAAAAAAAAAAAAAAAAGAACTACATATCAGCCTTGCTGATCAAGCTATATTCTGAATACTTATTGTCTGATTTATCTTCTCTCAGACTACAAATGTTTTCTTCTTTTGGCTTTTGTAATTCTGGAGTTGTTAGATACTTCTTTACTCTCTTAATATTTAATGAACTACTAAATTCATCAGATCTTTACAGCATTATTAATAGGGTTTCTATCTCCTTTCTGGACATGATGGATGCATAAGCTTAATAAAATTAAAAAATACAATGTTAATTTCTCACCTTCAATCAAAAACATCCCAACATCATATCCAAGGACTAAATGAAGCCAGTCTTGGTGAGCTGCAACATCGTTTGAAGCATGAGTAACTAGTTCAATCTGAAATTAATAATAAAATATCAATAACAATAAAAAAGCCATGTTTATTATAAAAGCTATAATCAAAATATAAGATGAACATCTAATTTAAAGAAATTATTACCGTAAAAAAAATATATATTGCTGCTAATTCCCCTCAAATATCTCCCTTTCAAACATAATTATCTCATTGTTCTCCAAACATAATTACCCCAATTTCTGAAGCAGTTCTGGGAGTTCTCTTCATGAGTGTCTTTCTCAGGTGTGTTACACAATACAGTGAATACTGCTGTCAGTGCCATCCAACAGAAAAACAGGGTCATAAAATTAAACAATGTTTTCTAATCCACCTTATTCACTGGATCTAGTTCCAGGGGAATTCTGGTTTTTATTCAAAGTCAAAATGACCACGAAATGTAAACATTTTAAATTCAATCAGGAAATTGAGTTGGCCCTTCTAAAGAAGATGTCACAATCTTTTCTATGAAATGAAGCATTTTCAAACTTCCCTTTTGCAGAGGGTGATAACTTTAAAGACATGAAAGCCAAGGTCAATGCCACTGATAGGCTGCAAAAACAGGACTCTGGGATAGTTCTCAGCAGCTTCTTCCCCTAACAAAAAAATATATTTCGCTACAATTATTAAGATTTTAATTTTGAAGCAATAAATGTCTACTCTGAAAAGGATAAAACTGAATGATAAATTTCATCATGGTGATGTGTTCCAAAATTATTTCCTTATATTAGAAGTTCAGAATCTTCTGGAACTAAAAAAAAATGCAGATAGTTTCTCAGTCACTAGTTCCACTTGAAGAAATGAGTTGAAAACTAGGAAACCTGCTACATTTGTTGAACACTGGAATTTTCCCAGCTAATACTCAGAATAAAAGAGCTGCCAAATTCTTTAATTACCCTTAATATTCAATTCTCAAGTATAATGAATTCCATTTTCACACATATCTGGGAAAATTACTTTAGAAATTTAATATATTGCCTTTTGCTAGGTTTCAGTGAATACCTCAATGTGAAGCAGAATTCAGCCTGAAATCATTGGGAACCTCATATTTATCCTTCCAGCACCAGATGTCAATGGACCACATGTCAATCATGCTGAAGTCTACAGTCCTACCCCTTTAAAAGCATAACTTTAGTTGCATCTCCAATGGCAGATATGTTTACAGTGCAATCCTGTGTTAGACCACAGAGGTACTAGTTGGAATTATAAAATCGATCATTGACTTTACCCCATTTTCCATCTACCTTGCACATAGGCAGGAGCATGTGACCTCTATGGCAACCGGGGACAAAGTGCTATGCACTATGCACAAAATGAAGCACAGTAAAGCCATTGGTCTTCTCCCCTGCTGTGCAATCCAAGTATGTGTTAATGGCACAGATGCAACAGGTTTCCTCAAACCTTCATAATGTGGACATTTGGAAACAGGCCCTTTTGACTTGGGGCTTGGTGAAGTGGATATTTTCCATTGCAGGATGACTAGTACATCTTTGGCTAATGGTACTCATTAGATTGCAGTACCATCTTTCTCCAGCTGTGCAAGACAAAAAAATTATGCATTATGACATTACTAAATACCCCTTGGGGGAAAGACTGCCCCTGTGTGAGATGTCCTGAACTGCAAGATGGTACAGTTAACATCAGCCTGGGTACCTGAGAGAAAAACAATGAAACTGAGTACTTCAATCATTTCTAAAGTATAATATAAGATAAATTCAAACAATACATAAAACAGTACATTAAAACACATACAATTAAGAAAAAGCCAAGAAAATATATTTTTACATTAAACTAAGAAGGTTTAGGAATCTGTTTTAGTACTAAAGAGTATTTGCAATTAGTTTCTGTATACTTTCCCCAAATTCATTTATGTCCATGGTTTCAATCACCCCACAATGATTGACTTCTTTCTATTATATACACAGTTTCTTCTTTAATGTCATTAAACTTCATCCATCTGTCATATACATCACCTCTCAGTGATAAAAATGGCACAATAAACTTATGTCCTTCCTGCAGCTAATCTTTTTGTTGTTATGTAGGTAAATTTTGAAAACCAGGAGCCATCCTTGTTACTTCCCTTTCCCTTATCTAGTAATAATTCCAATGAATTTTAACTCAAATGCATTTAAAATACTGATTTTCTTCTCCACACCTCCTACTATCTCTATAAAACAAGCTGTCTTATATCTTGCCTGGATCTGTAAAACAATATTGTAACTTCAAGAGTTCATTCTCATATAATGTAATCTGTTTCCACGGAACAGATAGAATAATCTGTTAAAAGTACAAGTCTGTTTCTATACCATGTATATGAATATAATGCTTTAAAATTTTTCATTTTTTTTAAGCTAAAGACTAAAATGCTTAATGTGAGCTAGTACCTGGACAGTGCTCATACTTCATAGTTTTATGATCTTTTTTCCTATAGTTTTCAACATACACCATAACACTTCTATTACATCCCAAATCTTGCCAAGGATTTTGTCATATGAGATAATTTTTCAGCCTATTTCTACTTCCAGGACCACCCTCACTCAAAGGCACTCTGCCTAGCTTACTCCGATGCATTTCTCAGATCTCAAGTGAAATGTCACTTCTTCAGGAGTCTTCTTTGAAATTCTTAATCCACCAGACTATGCCATGACCTCTTTAAAAACTGAATTATTTTCATTTTCCTTAAAAGCAATTATAGGACTGAGTTTGCTTATTTACACCCATTTTTCCCTAGGCTCTGGGATGGGAACCCATCTCATCAGACATTTCTTTAACTTCTCAACACATGATGTAGTGTCTACATTACAAAAGACAATAAATATTTTTGGAAGGAAAGAAGAAAGGATGGAAGGAAGGAATTCAGTTCATTAAAGGGATATCAACATTTAAGTATCTGTAAAATATTAAAATGTTAAGATTTCAACCAGTGTTTCCCACTTCTTTAAGACCTACATGAAAAAGTAAAATTTTAAGTGATAAAGGAACAGTAAGTATAAGGTACTATACAGTATATTTAGCTGATGTTTGCTACAAAGATTGATGTTTATAGAATTTTAAAAATTTTTACATAAAATTTTAAATATTTTACTATAGATTACAAATTATCAATATGCATTCATATTATATATCACTCAAAATACCCCCATTTCTATCTACATATTTCCTTTGGGTTTTCAACTGTATTTGTGTGTGTGTGTGTGTGTGTGTGTGTGTGTGTGTGTATCAATACTGGCATAAGCAATAAGTCCACGCTGAGTAACTATGTATATCTAATATTAGCAGATCACTTAACAACAAATTAATTTCCTTTCAAAGTCACTGCATCTGTGTTTCAATTACTAAAATTCTAAATTTAGTGGAAATATAAGTATGCTTTCTTATTATCACTGCATTAGTATTTCTAGGGCAAACAAGAATAACAACTAAAGTGGTTATTAGGGAAATAGTATTTCAGTGTGAATTTATGCTTACCAAATATAAGTGTCTTATTCAGATGGCATTTATGCAATTGGCTCTATTTTCAGGACAAGCATTTTGAGATATGAATTTTCCCTTCAAATACAAATATACAGCAATAGCTTCCACTTAGAATCAATCCTTTCATCTTCAACTAGACTATGAATTTCTCAGGACTTAATATTCAGGCAATGTTAAGAAATATGCTATCTTCATAAGGATGTTTATCTTAAATATATATGAATGAACATGTTTTTGGTTAACCTCACTGGTCTCACAGGGCTTCTCAAGATCCTTTCTACTCACCTCTCTGTCCGTGAAAGGCACGCCCTTCACCTTCCTATCTAGCCTAATGAGCTGAGTATCAAATGATTTCTTCTTAATGATGCTTTCTTTCTTCAGCCCAATAAGTAATTTATGTATTAAATTCTGCAAGTATTAATTTTGATCATTTTATTATGGATTAAGGAATTTGCAAGTGATTTTGAAATATGTGAATTATTTATGTAAATACAGACATCTGGTAAGTTTACTTTTTCACAAGTACCTTTTTAATTTAGTAATATATTGCTTTTTATTTTATATTACCTTTTCAAAGGCAGAATAGTACCCTGGGAGGTAATCCACTTCTCATTCTGTTTCTATCTTGGATCTTCTTTAATGTTTTTCCTATGTATCATCAGATTTAGATATTACTGTATTTTGTCAGAACAGATAGTGACTTTGAGTGCCTCTTGCTAAAGACATAGACTTGGGGTTGAAAGCATATTGATCTCAAAGCAATTTCATTAAATCAGCATGCAAGTTAAACATGAACTTGGATATCTCCAGGTAAACAGATACTACTATTCTTTCTTATTTCAAAAAAACAATTTTGTTCTGAATGCAAAACAACATAATAAACTACATTCTGTGTTATTATAAACTAAGCACTCACACATCCCAAATATATATAATTTTTAACAAGTTAATAATGGATATTCACTAGGTTTCACTTTCAGTATTACTTGTCAAAGAAACAGTCCTGTTGCTATCACCAAAATGCAAAGGCAAGGTAAATTTTTTTCTTTCCTTCTTTTTTCCTACTATGAACTTTATACAAAACTCAAACATCCTTTACTTCTCAATTCAAGCACAATTTTCTCCAAGAATTCTGTTGACCTAGGCCAATGATAGTGACCATTTTAGAGAGCGGTGCCCAAACTGTAACCTCAAACCTACTTATTTATTGCAAGGTGCCAACACTGCAATTCAAACTCAATGCTCAGCTTCTGGGGTGACTTGCTCGCATGCAGAGAGGGCTCTGCATGCCTATTGTGGCAGGTGTGTCATTGGTTCACAACTACTGATCCAGTACCAAGGAATCTGGTTGTCTTCATACCATAGATGACAATGGATTGACATTCTGACCTGTATTTGGTGCATGTTGAAGTTCTATACGGTGATAACTAGAATCCAAAATACTCAACTTCAAAGCATCAAATACAAATGTGGGCCAGTGTTCCTCTTATTATTCAGATTTGTTTCAAAGCATGAAGATAAAAATGTGTTTGGGAAGTATTGCTTAGATCAGAAACTTTTCAAAAGCAAATTGCTATTTTAGGAAGGCAAGAGATTGAAAAAGGAGAAAGTAGAAAGGAAAAGAAAACATGTGAAAAACAAGTGGTATCCATCTCTTTTTCCCCATGAGACAGTGGTTTCCAGAGAGGCAATATTTTCCCACTTGTTGCTTAGGGCAACGGTACGAGCGGCAAAGAGATGAGGTGTTCACTCCTCATCTGTGCAAAATGGTCAAGGTTTAGGATTGCCTGTATACAGGGTCTGAGACAGCAAGCATTGTGGGATGAGAGAAAGCTTCCCAGCTTGACTCTGCAATGTTGGTTGAGTATACAGAGATGAGAGCTTCACCTTCAGCCCTAGGAGGAGCACTCTCCTCATCTCTTCCATGACAGTTTTGTGAATATCCTTGAGGGGGACAGCATCAGAGTGATATTGTGTTATGAGAGGAATGTAGAGTGATGAGATTTCTCTTGCCTTGAAGTTGTATTTGCGTAGAAATCCTAAAAAGAAAAGTCACTGAATTACCTTTTTCTCCATTCCACCAAATATTTCTACAGACTACATTTAAATGTCTCATAATTATCAAACAAATTCTAATGAAAGTCAATATCCATATATTAGTATATTCATCTCTGCCAATTTCATAGGGGTATAACTTTCATACAATAGCCTTTATTTAATTTAGTCCTGAAAACATTCTTTTTTCTTTTCTTTTTTTTTTTTTTTTTGTTACCAGATATCAAACTCAGGACCTTGCTCTTGTGATGCAGGAGGCGGCACCACTGAGCTAAATCCCCACCCCAACACTTTCTAACATTTGAGGAGAAGAGAACAATATCATGTTAAGATCTTGGAGTATAAATATCTGGAGTATATCATTCACTATCCCAACCTCATTATTTTCTAGAGGAAATTAGAATTTCCACTGTAATGTTCCCCATCTTGACTCACAGCAACAAATTACATGCCTCTGAAGTTGAATATGTGATCTTAGGAATTTAGACAGGCACCACCTCTCAGGTATTTGTTCATTAATTTAAGTATTTATTCAAGTATATGTTAGACATAGAAAGAGATCAAATAGAACTACCAGAAATTGATTCAATTTTAAAATACTTTCTACTATCTTCATATACTTTTTTTCATGAAACAAAATCCTTCTTTAGGAAGTAAGTCAGTTAATTAGCTTACTAACCTCTACTTTGAAAGTAAAATTATCTTATTATGCTAGCAATCGATGCCCAAATAAATTTGCCAACAAAAAGGAGGTTATAAAATGACACTGTTGGTGTTTTATATGTATAATCAGAGTAGTTATTGACCTTTCCTACTGACCATTTTAAAAATTCAGTATTCTGGCAAATTTATTTGTATAAAATGGCTTTATCCTCCTATAGACTATCTTTCCAACTCTTTGAATGGAATTTATATCAGCTAAATTAAACTATGTACAAGGTAAATGCTGTTAACACATTCCAATAATAAATTTGATATTTTATATTTATATAAAAATATATATAATTTATATAAGTGGTAAGTACTCCATCATAGGGGTTTTTCTGTGTGTTTTTAAAATTCTTGTTAAGCATTGGAGCATTTAAAATAAGTACATTAACTCCCCCAAAATGAGTTAATTGAAAAAGGCTTTAGAAAATTGTAAAAAGATGATTGCAAATAAGCATACAGTAGAGAGTTAATTTCTCATGAGCATACTTTTATTCACATTAATAGAGGATACATAGGTATATCAATAATATAATTTGACTTAATGTTTCCTCAAGTAAAAGGCTACATTTGGTGCATATAATATGTACAGGTACAAATTCCCTATGATGAATGTGATCATTATGTATACCTAAAATGTACCCATAATATTAACTAAAATTAAAGTTACCAACAAATAAGACCTATTAGATTTTCCACATTATTCTTGTAACCATGCAGAATTATTTTTATTTTCCCCCTCAGGGGTTTTAAGTAAACCCCTTATTCAAACATTATAGATAGAAAGAAAGTGTCTTTTGGAAAAATATCCTGAAGCTATTCAGGCATTTTTTTTCTTTCTTGAAACACAGTCTAAATTTCAGATTTTCACCCTTTAAACTACTCATACATGTTATCTCCTGACAGTCATTATATAAAACCTTCCTCTTAAAAGGGTTAATGGTCCAGAGAGGCTCAGTCACTATGAACATTTTAACTCTCAATTCGGGAGTGCTTTTCAGAGATTATGCTCCATGATTTGTGTAAAATCAGTTCCATCCCCCAAACCGACACTCACCTCTGCTTGTGTAAAGAGAAAACTGAGGTTCAGACCAAAAGGTAATCACATAACGTGATCATATAACAAAAGCAAGACAAGATGGACATGAAATAAATGGCATAGTCCAGATACAAAGCAAAATTACTCAACATCAAAGTCCTTTAGAATTATCTTTCTAGGGAACAAAAAGTAAGTCTTGATACAGAGGTTTTGGAAAACAGACACAAACCCCTAAGCACCCAGAGTCATAGTTTTATTGTAGAAGCTATAAATAATAATTCATCTTGTGTTCTTCTTTGCAGCTGTAATTCAAGCAGAAGGGTCCTTCTATGAGCTTGTTCTCCCAGTTCCCTGGTGAATTTATATTCAAATGTTCAGCCCTCTTGTCAAAGCTACTTATGCCTGCTGGAAGCATGTTTCCAAACATCCAGACTTGCATTTTGGTTGAAACAATACCCTTTTAAAAAGTGAATTTTCTTTTCCAGACATAAATTTTATTCAAAAATTGCACTCACACTACACGCACCCACCCACACACACACACACACATACACACACACACATGTCCCTATAGGCTATTTACATTTCCAACTCTTTATCTTCAGCAGGTGTACCTACCTACACACTGGCCCTTACCCAGGTTGCTCTAGCCACAGAGTCTAGCTTCCGGAAGATAGTATTGTGTTTTCTGCCATTTGCACTTGCTGTTTTCTTTGCCTAGAAAACACTACTCCCATCTCTACCAATGGCTGGCTCCTCAGCAGAATCACCATGTTCTCAGAAAGGTTCCCCTCATGTGTCAGGTCAGGCTTCTGGGAAGCCCTTTGAAGGTTAACAGCTGAATAGGTTTTCCTGGAAGTGTTCCAGAGTCTGCGCACAGTTCAGAGTAAATTGGGTCAGTGAGTCCTTGTAGATTACCAGAAAAGTGGTCTCAGAATGTTTCTCAGAGTGGTTTTGGGAAGGCAGGAGCAGGAGAGGAAGATGCCAAGCAAGGGAATATGAATGGAGGTGGCTTAAAACTGATCATACGGGGTGGTGGTGGTGGCTAGAGTACAAGTTACGTTGTGAGTTCTTTCTCCTCAATGGTGTAAAAGGTCTTGAATTTCCATAATCCCATACACTTCCATAATCTTATCCCCACCAGTAGTTAACAAGTCTCCTGGTGGTGGCTGTGGGAAAGATGAATTTTCAGGGAGCTCCTCCGTTCTGAGCATGTAGGTAACACATTTCTGTGAGACCAAAGACAGGGTGCCAAAGAGTCACAGGTGTGGCTCATTAGGAGCAAAAGCACACTGAGGGTGGTGGAGGGGCGCAGAGAAAGGGCTTCTCCCATCTCAAAACACCAGCTGATGCCCTAACACATTCATTACTTCATTTTCTTCAAAACATTTATTGATATTTGGCACTATCTCATCTGTATATAAAAATAAAGCTCCATATTTATATCCATAGTTGTACTCATTTCTATATCTGTGTGTATATATTTTAATGACTTTTTTTTTCTGGCTGGCATTTAGTGCTAAGAGAGCTGTAACTTTATTTATCTTGTTCACCATTACTACATAAAATCTACTCAATAAATACTGGAGAAATAAATAAACCGTATCATTTCAGCAGGAAAAGATAGCATAGCCCTTGCCTCAATGATTTAGTTACTTCACTTCACAATTCCAATATCTCCATTTTTTTTTGTGCTTTCTCTTTGCTAAGGTTTTGCTGCAAAAATACAATTCTTTCTCTGCCATTCATTAAATTCTTCTCTCCTCTTGTCAATATCTATTGTGTTTTTTTCTTAAAAATATTCTGACTTACTGAACAAGTAGTTTAATTTTAAAGAGCATAACCCCTGGAGGACACTCTACCACTTGCAATTGGCGTGACTATTGGCAAAATTTATTCAACCATAAAATTGAGGATATAGTGCCTATCTCCTATGTTCTGGTGTGCATTAAAAATTAACATATGTATAACTAGATAGTGCCTGGTACATGGAAATTATTTAAGAAATATTAGCTATTTCCAATATTAATAAAATATTACCAATTTTCCACATCATTTTGCATTCATCAGAATTTATTTTCTAACAGCTTCTAAAAAGGACCCAAGATAGGTTGACAGTGATTTCAGTTTCAGTCTTCTTAATAGATGGTGATGAGGAAATAAGTTTTCTCAATAAGCACTGGAGATAATTCCTCATGCAAAATGTACACCCATATCCACACACGTTCAGAGACACTTGTTCTCTTTAACTCATTCACATACTCAAATCACAATATAAAAATTCTTTTCAGAGTGGCCCAATCTCTTGGGAGAAGATTGTCCAAAATTCATTGAAATCCCTCTAGGGTCTCAACTGTGTAGGTAACAGAATGATGAGGTATTTTCTTCTCATTATTATACTAAGTTTTTGTCAGGCACTTAGAGTTTCCTTCATGGTTTCTACTATTAAAGTGGGTTTATGTGTAATAGGAGAAATGATTACTGTGATCACTTATAAGCACTTTAGCAAGCCCCAAAGATTGGTAGACATTTTTTATGACTCTATTTATATTTTTAAAATATTTTTGTTTTATACATACAGTTTGGTAACCATTTAACACACAAATAACATTTTGGAATGTATTGTGATTAGACACAACCTAGAGACAAGAGTCCCATTGAAGAGATTTTGCAATGGACTTGGCACACAGAAAATATAATTTAAGGTCTAGTTGTTATTATTAATATTGATATATCATAATCATCTAGGATTCATTTTATTTATTCACAGTATGAGACAAATGAAGTGTGAGTAGTCCTAAATATATAATTCCAATAAAAGTAAATTTCTAATTGTCAGTTTACTAGTGTATTTGGTGTAATTACTATTTATTCTTAGGGTGAAGTACATTTTTGTAAATAAGAAGTATGATACAGAAACTCTGGATATGGGATTTAAACCTTGATTTCACATTATTAGTTATACACCCTCAACAGATATAGCTTGTTAGTGGTCCATTTATCTGATGTCCAAGAGACATAATAATAATATCTTCATAAAAGTATATTTATGACATTTAAAGGATACCATAATTGTGGAAATTCTTGGTAAAACTCACTGAAAAAATTGTACTTATAGTTATGATCAGCAAAGATATATTTGTATATTTTAAAGTTTTTGAAATTTGTAGTTTATAGTCCTATTATATCCTTGTTTCTCTAGAATGTGTATTTTTAGTGTTCAAAAAAATGTTTAAATATTTTTCATTTAATGATTGCATCTCTAGAGTTATTTTACTAGTCTAATGCTCTGTGGTAAGGACAGCACACACAATTCCTTCCCTGCACCAACATCAATGTACTAGCAGTGACTGCCTGGGTGTGCTTAGATGTTAGGAATTCCCAGGTACTTGTTGAAGAGACTTTACATTACTTGGGAGGAGTCTACATTTGTTGCCCTTAGTTTAAAAAACATTGACTTTCTTTTTTTTTTTTTTTTTTTCTTAAATTCTTTAATTGGTACATTTTAGGTATACAATACATTTTACATTTATCATTGGGTGCTTGTACCTGTACAAGATGTATCTTGGTTCTTATTTTTTCCCCATTACCTGTGCACCTACCCCCCCACCCCTCCAAATTTACATAGACTTTGTTTCCACTTTTTTCTTTGCTCATAATTTTTCATTTCCCTTCTTTCTT